>VZSV01000023.1:2166031-2191548 GCA_013398735.1 Nothocercus julius | reverse complement strand
CCCAGAAGGATGCTGTGAGGGACGGATCAAGAACTTGATCAAAAAGACCAAGTTAAAGTCAACGAGACTGGGCAGAGTGGAAGCCTGAGAAAAGGCTCTGCAGTTCCCACCCGTCCTGGCCATCAGGCATTTAAGAGATGCCGCAAGTTCAGCAAGAACAGTCCCACCTGTACCCTGCCTGAGGCTGAATCCACTGGCCTCCTCAGGGGCAAAAGAAGCTCCTCAGGCCTAGTGGCCATCACATCACCCCATTATGGAGCCACATCACTGAGCTGGGCCGCAGGCTGGGCCACAGAGAGTAGATGCACATAGATAAGTCTGAAAATATTTGTGACTAGGCACTATCTGAGCAGAAGTTCTCCAGATTATATACCTATTTTATATACAAATATATATGTACAAGCATAAACGTCTATGTATGTATTTGTGTGTGTGTGTGTATATGTATATAAAAACATATATATACCTAATGGCTGAATTTAGGAGCTCAGCATGTTGATATCCACAAAGTTACCACAACTGGATCATTAGGAATATAGTTTCTGCCTGAGTTCCTACCTGAAAGATACTACCAAGTATGTGGCTATTTTCTGGGGGCTAAGACATTAGGTACAGTAATTTGCTTTTATGGAATATGATCTCCCCATGCAGTCTGAATTTGAAATATATGTGTGTCATTTCTACAGTTCTACAATGAAGTGGCGTTGCTAAAAGCATACATTTATTTTTTCTCTGTGGACTATATGTAAAAGATGGTATGTTTAGAAACATTTTTCCAGTTACATGCACCTTGGTTAATATAGTAATTCTAATTTTAATGCTGCTTGCACAATACAGATGAGAAAACTAAACAGCAGAACCCTCACCGAGCTCCCATCGAGAAATCAGGTAGGACAAGTCATTCTTTCATAGCTTAGGGGGTGGGTTAAATACGACTCAGAACCTCTCTATTGTAGTACATTTGAATTGCAGTTATTTTGAAATATGTGACTGATAACACTTTCTTAGAGCAAAATCAGCAGCACTGCAACAGGGGACACAGTTCTGAGTACTTCCTTTCTGATGATGAAGCCAGGTTAGGATGTTTAAGGTCTGGACTACTTGTTCCTGCCTCTGTGCCAGAGCTGAGCTAGTAAAGGGAGGTGGAGCTGTAAATCAGATGTCTGAAATGATCCCAAATACCTTTGTAAAGCATTGCTGTTTTCCCTTCCTTCTTTCCTTTATTCCTTATTTCCTTCTTTCCTTCTTTACTTCTTTTTCCAGCAACCAAATTTACAGCATATTTCTGCTAGTAATTCCTGTGATACAACACAGGGAGCAGTGGACAAGAAGGGAGTGTGGCAGAAGGATGAATTAGTTCAGTGTAGGACTTAGTTCTTAAACTGGCTTTCTCACAGGTCAAAAGTGGATATTTGAGTCCCTTCTATGATTTAGGCCATGTAGGTTTTTTTAACAATAATGCAGATGGAAAATATTCAATTAACACTGATTACTGTGGAAGCAGAGTCCCCTCAGGGATTGCAACATTCTCATCATCATTTATCATTTCTCATCAATGGTTTGTAGCCATTCCGATGGCTTCCTTTAGTACCAACCTCTTGATTTCTACCAAAGCCTCAAACCAGATATAAAATGAAAGATTACCAAATCATGGACAATGAGGCCAGATCAACAAACTATAATGTGATTTCATGATGATGATGGTGATGATGAATTTTTTTATAAAATAAAATATTATTTGTCTTGAACTGAATTGTGCTGTTGCTACCTCATTTCTATTCTTATATAATGTATGATTTTCCTTCTCTTGAGTACTGTAATAGATGCTGTACAGAATAGTAATGTGCTGTCTCTATGTGTGATCACTCAAATAAAATGTGAGCGTTCATATTGTTTGTGGATTGATATTACTTTCTATAAGAACCCACATGGTAATCTATTATTTTACTATAAACTGTTATTATATAGCAATCTATACATATATCCAGTAAAAATAGCATTAGGTATTTTTTACCTAATCATAAGCTGCTGTAGGTTGTTCAAACCCATATAAATTATATTTAAGTTAATGGAATTGGAGAAGTTACCAAAATACTGCAGTGTGTTTCTCACTGGAGTTTAGCGAGCTAGCAAACAGCTCTGGGGAAGGAGAAATGACGTCTTTGAATCTACAGGATTTTCACTACTAAATTCACATTTTTTTAAGTTCAGGTAAGCTTAATTTTGAAGAAAAACAGATGTTTCAAACTCTCACAAATGTTTTCATACATATATATTCTCAATGACTGGAAGCAAAACTGCCAGAAATCTCATGACTTTGTTTCAGCCAGAGTTGAAATCTCAACTCTTGTGCTTCAGATAGATTGGCCAGTCTTTTCCATGTTTATTGCAACCAAACTGAAAATCCAGTATGTCAAGTTGGCCAATCATAAACTGCTATACAATTAACTTGTAAGCTTTCCAATCAGTACCTATTGGGCTTTAAACTTGAAGAGTTGAAACAGTGGGTAAGTCATCCTATTTTTCTTGAACAAACATTTAATAATGATAAGAATTATCCTTCTGAGTTGATCATTGCTCTTCTTTGATTAAAAGGAGTCGTCCATAATAAGCTTGGATTCAGACCGGGGTTCTCAGTGTTGCAAGTCCGTTGAATCGCACCCAGAAATTTCAGTCATCTATTGACTAGTATTTCTTCTCATTCACATAGTTTCAGTACTGTCTTAAATGCCTGGGTACTTCATTATTTCAGTGGTGGCAGGTAGCTAGGATGACTTGCAACAGTCTAAACATTAGAGTCTATCTGCATTTTAGGAGTCTGAATGCTGTGTGTCTTTACATGGGTGAGGGAAGCTAAAAAAAAAAGGTCAGAGTTGACTACCACAAAAGTATTTGAATCTTAAAAAGTTTAGGATCTGTTTTCTCTTTATATCTGCATATTACAATTTACCTTCTTTTGTCTTCTGTAGTCCAGTCAAAGCCAGCAAGTACGTGGTACCTACCTTGATCAGAAAATTCCTGTAATACAGCGGGATATGTGTGGCTTTTCTGTTTTTGACATATTGCAGCACTCCCATAGTAACTTGCAATTTTGCTTAAAACTATGCAGTAATGTCTTTATTCCATGCCTTCCATTATTTTTGTTTAACACGCTATATGTCATTGTTATTTAATAGTCCACTCCATTTGCCAAAACCAAATGCTTCAGTACAGCAGTCAACTTATTCTATGCTTTCCGTATCACAAATGTCAACAAAAAAATAACACAGGAGTGACAAGCTTTTAAATGAATTGCTCTTAACAATCAGCTGGGTTGAATGGATACTTCTGCAGAATTAAAAGGAGAAAAGGAAAGAGGGATCACCACAACACATCATATTTTAGCCTAGAGTTTGTCTCAGTCAAAAAGGACTAGAGAAATGCATTGGTTCATGCATTTTCTTACCATGCAGTCTTCTTGTTAGCCTTCTATAGTCTTCCTATCTTCGTCACACAAAGATAAACTGTAAATGTAAAAGATATGCTCAGTCGTGACCCCAAATACTCCCACCCCCAAGAAAAGCCCAGATATGGAAAAAGAAATGCCCTTCAGAGACATAAGTTGCAATTCACACTTTATAAAACTCTTTGCCTTTTAAAATTCCCCATCATCTCTTCATCTCAGCATTTCCTGGAATTATCTTCCCCTGGCTTCACGGTTGCTAGGAGTTCAAGAATTCACTTAATTGGCAGAAGCGCCAAGATACATTGCCCTTTTGTCAGGGCTTGCTCATATTTTGAACATGTTCTACTTTACAGCCTGTCTTTGCATTCTTGTTGATCAAAAAGAAACAAATGCACAGATTTTTTTTTTTTTTTTAACTGTGGGCAGCATGACCTGAAACACGCTCAGCAGAACCATCCAGTTCTAAAAAGTGCTGTGGTCCCTATTTGCATGCATTCGGCCTAGTTGCAATTATGCTATGAAAGCTGTGGTGTTTTCTCATTTCCTTTTAAGCAAGTGTGACTTTGCTATAAATTAATAAGTATTTTTAAAATGAAGCTTCTTTGTCCTTTCTATTTCCAATAACCTAACATAAATTCTCATTATTTCCAGTAAAAAATATTAAATAAAAAGGTGTACTGCTTACAAAACAGTGCTAGGTCTCTAATTTTCCACAGTGAGATATAATTTATTCATATGGACTAGGACATGTTCAAGGCTTTGGGAATTTAGCTCAAGTGTGTCTGCTGACAACATAAAGGTCGAGTGAACAGTTGCTGAGTTTGCTGTCTATTCTCTCTTCAAAGATGGAGAGTGGACATAAATCAAGTTTTGGAAATTGTGGCGAGTGCCTATTAACTGACTCTTTTTTTCTTTAAGGTACATGCCTAACTCTTAGAAACATTAACTGTAGTTATTACCTGTAGAGCAATGTGCAGTACTACTGAACTTCATTGTTTTGTGGCAGATCCTTTTGTGAATAACCCTTTGGTGATTAATCTTGGCTTTCTTCCAAAATAACAGCATGAAGCAAAAGGAAATAAATGTTTATTCCTGAAATATACGCATGCAATGCTTCTTGGCATTCCTTCCCAAGCATACGAAACACACTTTAGAAACATGATGGCAATTTTGTAATGCTGTTTCTTTTGTCTAGAGCATGAAGCTGTCAAACATGAAAAAGGTGTTCCACCAGCAAAACCAGGTAAGCATCAGAATTTTATGCATGCATTACATTTGGAACTGTTATTTAAAGAAATAGTAAAATACACTTGCATATGACTGATGTCAAAAGGAACAAGAGCGTGGTGCTGTGTACTGTCTTGCAATAGAGGATGGCCTTGACATGCCAAACCATAGGTAAAGAAATGCAGTATGTATTTGTCGTGCCCTTTGTCATTTTCTGAAGATATATATCAAAGGTCAAATTCCTGCTTCTGTAATTCAGCTGACGTCAGAGGAGAAATTTCAGCAAAGAATATAGACTTTATCTGAAGGTTCTAAATGGCTGTATTTTGCTAATTATTTTGGGGTATCTGCCATTTATTTGAACCTTCTCAGTCTCCCTGGATGAGTTAACTTGTTAGCAACACTTCATTTTTCCTCCAAAGCACTTTGTATATGCTGCAGCAGTCAAATCATGACCTGGTATTATCCATAGCTTATGAAAAATGCTTCTGCATATAGGAATTGTATAGGAATTACAATTCCTAAACAATCTCTCTGGTACAAGTAAGTAAATTCCTGCAGCTATAAGAAACAGCTCAATTCAGTTTCACTGTGTACGAATCACCTTGCATTTAAAAAAAGTCATAAAGTCATCTCCTCCAGGCTTCTCAATGAAAGGGAATACATGGAGAATTTAAATTCTTATTGTTAATATTATTCATATTTAATTCTAGTATAGCACTTTTCACATGTAGATGCAAACATCCCTACTTTTTATTATTCACCATTATACTGGTTTTGATTGCAGAAAAAAATACTGAAATTATCTTTAGATATGCAGTAAATACACAGAACAAATAAAACTGTTCTTCACTGCAAAAATATTATGCTGCACCTGACTGATCTGAGCATTTTTCTATCCTCTTTTTACTTTCCAGGCAAATCAAAACCAACAGCAAGTAGGTGTCATGTCGTGTTTTTTATGGAATATATACTTTTCAGATGCATGTTGTCTCAGCTTGCATTTTTGTAATTTTGTCATGCTAGATAATACTATTTTTTGTTTATACTAGAGATATTCTTTACGCTGTGTTTGGTCTTAAAAACATTGAAACTGGGCACATTTGTAATTTAATAATGTGAAACTGCAACAGTAAAAGTTCATTTGCAATTTTGACTTTTTATAAAATTAAGTCATGCTAGTAGCATGACAGATGCTAGGGTGATTTTAGATGAGTGTGGAGTTATTTATTATTATCTGAATTCATCATTTATTAAACTAACAAAATGGCATGTAGCATAAACTGAATTAGACAACGTTTTTATAATTTCTTTTACATTTGTTTCACAATGTCTTTTTCTGCTTTAATAAAATACAGAATTAAATTAAAGAGGAATATCTCAATTTTAGATGAGGTTTAAGGAGACTTCAAGGGGAATTTCTTGCACAACAAAGATTTCCACTGAAGTCCATTAGATAACGTCCTTATTAATAATAATAAGACTTTTGAATGGGTAAGGAAAAGCTGAGAGACATGTTTATTGTGGCAAGAAATTACAGGATACATTCTTCAAACTATGATCAGACAATAATAGTAAGTTCCGTGAAGGACATTGTTTTCACTGAATGCTTTGAATTGTGAAAAAACATTGAAATACGGATGTTTCCAAACAGATTAGCTGCTGCTTCCATGAGACAGGATCTTTCTTTTCATTAAATATTTGTACAATGCTCGACACAGCAAGACCAAATCTTCTTCTGTTGTTTTGATCTGAAGTAATATGTGGGTGAAGAGGACCTAAAATCAGAGCTGAGGCACAGACTTCTTCCCAGCCCAAGCCAGAAAGCAGCAACAGTATTTTTGGATAAGGACCCACTAAAGAATTCCCACTCTTGTCACAAGTCAGAAAAAAATGAATTTCATCTGCATTTGGGGAGGAGATCACGTATCCTGAGTTTAAAGGCATCATTATAAGCAGTGTATCAGTTTGTGAAAGGAAAATGGAAAAACAGACATGTTGCCATGAGTAACCAAACCATAATGATTTGGTTCTTTGTGGGCACTGCCCCATTACCTCCTTGGATGCCACAGCACCTGCCAGTCTTTGCAGCCCAAGAACCCGCTCTTTAAGCAGTGACATCAACGATACTCCATAGCTGCTTAGCCACAAAGAACACAGGGGTATTTGCACCCGCTTCACAATATACTGTTGAGGCCTGATTTAAGAAGGTTGTCCCTTCTAGTTAGTCTTGTCTTTTGAGTAATTTCCACCCAGCCCACACACAGAAACTGGAAGATGCCTGAGGCAGGGTGTGCTGGTTCCATTAAGCTTCCTTACGTAGTCTTCAGTGTCAGATGCTTCAAGTTAGACAGGATGAATACTCACACTTTAACATCTGACAGAAGAAAACCTGTTGTCCTGAATCAAAGCTCCAAGAGGAAATGGGGAAGATGAGGCACCTGAAGTAGGCCCCCTTAAAGGTCTTCTGCAATCTTGACTTGCAGTGTTCAGATTTCTAGTTGCCATTGCAAAACCATTATTTGCAATAGAGCTGTTGATGGTTTTATTTCAATTTTTGTCATCTTTGCATCTTATGCAAATTTGATTCCACTCTTCAAATTTGTTCAAGCTTATAATCACTAGGTCAAATTACTGACATTTTATGTCTTCTCTGCTGAACTGTTTATCTGAAAGACCCACCAATGCACTTTCCTGTAATATAGAACCATCAGAGACTGTTTTTAAACAAAAATAGAAAAACCACAGTCTGAACAGTGTTTTTTGTTTTGTTTTGTTTTGTTTTCCAAGAACTTCTCATATTACCCTGACATATAGTGAATATAAAAAGTGAAGATACTTTCCCTTGACCTTTGTAGAGGGATTTCTGTACCACGTTCTTGAACCTGTATCATGCTGTTTGAAATGATAATAAAGGTTAACAGTGCCTTTAGAACAAAAAAAAAAAAAAAAAAAAAAAAAAAAAAAAAAAAAAAAAAAAAAAAAGAAAAAGAAATAAAGGAGGGAAATAAAGGGAAAACGCTATCAAGCCAAATTACAATCACATACAAAAGAACTTCTGTTTACACTCTCTATTCTGAGCTAACCATCCTTGAATAGATCTATTGCAAGATTTTAAGCACCAGACTATTCTTTTTTTCCACTCAAAGAATACGTAGCTGGATCACTGACATCTTTATTTTTAGAGCTCTATATACCTTTGCTTCATATATTTCTCAACCAGGTGTACTGTATATTTGGCAAACATACAGATAGCAATGGTGTAAATCAGCAAAAGCTTTAGCCATGGACACAAAATACTCATTGGCCTTGAAATGCAGGTCTATCAGAACTGTAAAATAAATCCATACCTTCATCCTGGGCCAAATCTATTCATAGATTATGCCCTGGGGGGTACCCTCTGCTATCTTATTGTAATGGCAAATGGGGTGTAAAGTAGTAGAGAGGTTGGATTAAGTGAATGACAGTCTCTAAACAGAAATACAAAACTGAATTTGAACAGTCATAAAATTACCAACAAATACATTTTTTATGGTAATCTGCTAGGTGAATTAGCAGGTAATCATAAAATAAATTAGTAAACTACCCTATTTCCAGTATTTCCCTTTTAGAAAACATGTGGTTCTTTCACAGCAATTGATCCTATATCAAATTTGAAGCTTTAATGAAACTCTGAATGCATTGCCTGCGTACTGATTAAAGTCTCTCAAATTATGAGAGGTAACCTTGAAAAGAGGACAAAACTGTCATTTCTTGCTCGTATGAGAAGTAATGAACTGTAGGCAGTGTTTTGCAATTAGTGTGAAGAATACGTGGACCGATATTTTCAAAAGCCTCAGCACTGGCCAAACTCTATGTATGAAAGTGTTTCCCAGTGCCTTGAGAGAAAGCGAGAGCTTGTTGATGCTGTGGCAGGAGAAAATGTGCCTTATGTTGGGCATGTCAGAGGGTCAAACTAACTACCTTTCAGTTCAACAATCTTTTAGCACCTTGCTAAGGGAACCCTTTGTCCCAGGTTAGGGTTTATGCATACATAGACCCTGTAAATATAGTGACAGGTCATTAAAACGGGTCCATAAAAGCCAAACAGTAAACATGAGAATATGCAGAGAAAAATGGGCCAGCCTAAGCTCCTCATATTTAGGCAACCATTTAACTATGGAGTCAGAGCCCTTTCTTAGATCTGGTGCCTCAGACAATACTTTTTTTTTCCCTTGCAAAATAAGAAGTAGTAATTATCCAGGAGTCAGAATGTTGTAAACTATCAGCTTTCAGCAATTATGAAAACAATCATGAGCAGAAATTATTAAAGGAATTATTAAAGCAGAAAGTATTAAAGGAATTAACCATATTAGTATTAAATAGCAGCAAAACTGTCCTTTACTGAACAAGTATGGTGACTAAACATTGAGCACTGGTATTTGTGAGCCCCTTATGAAACCAAATCCTGAATAAAAGTTTTCTGGGGTGCATTAGCAAAGCCTATGTTAACTGCAGTCTCAGGCACCCTGGTGAAAAAATTGTGCCTGAAAGATATTTGCTTTGGTGAAAGCTCCTGTTAGCTGTAGGACACAATATTCATCTGAAGCCAAAACTCATCAGGAAATAATTACAGAAATAATTGAATCAGAGGAGTCCCTAAAATGTTTTGTGAACATATTCATTTTTCTTTATCCCTCTCTAGGATATCTCTCTTTTTACCATTCTCTAGATTCAAGCAATATAGGTTTTGTCTGGCTAGTGAGGTTTTTCTCTTTCCTTAAAATAGAGTGAATAAAACTGGAACTAATGAAGTAGTGATGAGTAAAAAATTCTTAGATCCCAAAGCACATTTTAATTCATTTGTTCGATTTCAAAAGAGTAATGATGTTTCCTACCAGAGATTGTCTAGTTATCATGGGTATAATAATCTCACAAGGAGATATGCTTCTCTTTTTTTTTTTTGTGCTAGATGCTGTACAAACATTTAATCAGGATTTTTCCCAGCTCTTAAGAGTTTTTACTTTAAAAAGTCAAGGCAGACTCATGATGCAGGACAAAGTTATACAGAGGTGAATGGCAGCTATTCAAGGTTAGTGTCAGGCCTTTGGTTGGGAGATACGGGTAATAAGAAAACAGAGCTAAAAATTAAATTTGAATGCACTTTTTGGAAAAGAGAATTCCTATAACCTTGAATGCTTGTCTGAAAAAATCTCTATTTAAATGTTGGCTTGTCTGAAAGTTTTGACTGGCACAGTGGCTGCTTTTGCAGGGACCACGTATGTTGGATTATAGCACTTCAAAGACTGGTACTCTTAACTCTCCCTGTGAAATTCTGTGTACGTGTCTATTGTAAAGACCCATTTCTTGCAAATTAATATTCTGCAGAAAAAATTCAGATGAAAGAGATCTATTAAGCTGTTACTTACCAAGAAAAAGCATGATACTAAGACTTATATTCCTTTCATTCCCCTTCCTTCTTCATTTCTGATTATTTTACTGAAGAGCCAGCAGCTGAAATCCCAACTGCAGGTAAATATTATGTTTCTCTGATCTGTCTTATCGAAAGAATGCATGAACATACCAAGCTTGATGAACTATATGAGGTACTAAACCACTAGTGTTATAAGCCAGTGTTGCTCAGCTGAAAGCATTGCAGCCACACAGTTCTGTGTTGGTCTAAGACTATTCTGATCTGCTAGTTACTGTATTTTCATTGTTCATCTTCTGTAGCCTGTTTTGGGATGAGCTAAACATAGGGGATTAACACTGCACAAGCTAGTGTTTATTCAGATAGCACATGCACCAGTAGATATTGAATGAATCATTATTACAAGTAGTTGGGTCATATTGAATGAAAATGAACAATTCAAAGGCAACCTGCCAGATTTCAGCTGTACTCAACAGGGGATTCGGAAATGGGCTCAGATGCCTGAAGCAATCCACTTTATTTAATTTCGGTCTGCTTAGCTGAATGGAGTCACAGACCAACTGTCCCTGTTTGGAGGGGAGTACAGGAAAAAAGATGCCAAGAAGGAAAGTGCACATGTTCTAAATTCATATACAATTAAAATAAATAAATAAATCATAATCTATTGCTTCAGGTCATAAGAACAGCCATACTTAGTAGATCTAAAAGTCCATCTGGCTCCATATCCTAAGGGCTGTGGTTTTTTGTTTTGTTTTGTTTGTTTGTTTGTTTGTTTACAATAGAGATTGCTCATAAAAAGAGCTTAAGAGCCAGCAAAAGGCAGGATGATCCTTCCCCTGATGCTGTTTCTGCCTTCTGGCAATCAGTAGCTAGGGCAGTAGTTTTCCACCTCAAGTCTCTATCAGGAGTTTCCAAACCATTTTACCACCACTGTTATTCTGGCCATTTCCAAAGACTTCAGAGAGCCCAGAACAGTTACTGCCACTGACAGTAGCTAGCCAATATTTAATTCTAGGTCATTGGTATATATGCCATAAGACAGCTCTATCCCAATTATAATTCCAGGGAAATTACTAGGGAGATCAGCATGTGTAATCACACGTCAGCTGCATATCTTATACCTGTCTTTTAATGTTGTTTCCTTGCATTTCTTTCTAGCACAGAAAAAAATAAAGCCAGCTAAGGAAAAAGAAGGTAAGAAGTTACTCCGTGTGTGTGCATATATAAGTAAACGATCACAATGAAATAACATCAGATTACAATTTTACATGCATTGTTCTTTGAAACAACCCTGAAAGATTTTTTTTTTTTTAATATTCAAATAATTTTACTTGAGGACTCCAGGAAATAATCTTTTCAGGAATGAACCTTTCTTCATTTTTCTTTTTCTTTTATAGAAAAAGTAGTTGAGAAGAAACATCAGAAAAACGAGAAAAACAAAGGTAATAAAGGGATGAAAAGCTCTGCAAACAACAGTGAAAATACAAACATTAGCTTATTCCGGGGATTTGGAATGAGGAGCATTGTTAGTCTTTCTAAATGTAGGCAAATAAAACAAACGATGAAATTAAAAAAAAAAAAAAAAAAAAAAAGATAATTGAATGTTCAGCAGCTCCTCTGCATGTGGATCAAAGATTACAGGAGGACACCCAGTCTGGCCACAGCAGAGTCCTGCCTGTGACCCTCCCCAGCAGCGGCATCTTTAGTCTGTCTACAGATGAGTGGATTTAGGAGTCCCTGCTTAGTCTGCCATTATGCTCCCTGGTGAGGTGGTGCAAAGTTCATTTCTATAGCTTGCCTGATATTTTAGATCACTGGCTTCATATTGCAGAATAGTATACTAATGATGAGAAGTGCTTTGTATGTATATGATATACTTCATGGTGAACTATATGCTGACTGAACTGTTGCACGCAGCACTGCCTTAAGGGTTTTCCTTATATGCTTCCAGAGAAATGGTCTCTGCTGTACCTATGTAGCTAATTAGAAGTAAAAAATTGCATTAATTTCTTAAGTCTGAGAGATAAAGGCCATTTCTACATTGATTAAACACAATGCATTTTTTCACAGAAGTGCAGGGCACTTAGAGCAAGTGTCTGCACAAGTTAGTCCCTAAATGCTATATGTGTTGAATATACAACTTGCATGTATCTTTTACATACAGACTCCATATATTGAACTCCCAGAATCTTAAAAGGCAGCAGTTAGTTAATTGCACTGGTGCAGGTTTGCTAAACCTGTATCTAGAAGAATAGTTTTGTTCTGTGTTTTTTTTTTTTTTTTTTCTAGGCATAAATTTTCTATGTTTAAATTTTATGTTTAAATACATTTAATACGAGAGTCATGTAAAAAATTAGTCTGGTTTATACAGATTCTTATCTGTTAATGAACTCCAACCGTAACCCTTTTTTTTAGTGAAATTTAAATATTTTGGCCTGAAACTGAAGACTAACGTATCATCTTTCTTCGTTCTTTAGGAGTCTCACCAGTGAAAGAAGCTCCACGACATCACAACCTGACAACAGGTGAATGATTTTCTTTTAGTCTTATTCTGTAAGGGAGGTCATACTTGCAGATTTTCTCATCTCTCATTCAGGTGAAAGGGGACTTGATGAGAGGCATGCCAAGTGAATCAAATCCATATTGTTCCTGTGGAGAATGAGGAGCTCAAATTGTATTGGCTTATTAATTTCCTAAAGTTTTAAACATATATTCAGCCAATTACTTTATGAAACAAGTGGTCTGCCATGAATTTGGCAGTGCATTTTTTTTTTCAAAAAAAAAAATATGCCCCTTTTATAAAATCTGTTCCATAGCAAAACCAAATAGAGAAAAGCACGTCCAATTTGTTTTTCCACATGAATAAATATCAACCCAGGAAAAAGAAAAGATAAAAAAGGTAGGACATCGCAGAAAAAAATCTCCATGCATTGTGTTATCAGTTAGTTCCATATTTTTCTCAGTGTATGATATAAATAAAAATATGTTCCAGATTCTTGACTGCTATAAATTAATCCCTATGAATTCAGTGGAACAGCACTGATTCATACCAGCCTAAGATCTAAATCTTTAATCTCGTCTATGAGTTGTAACTGTATTACATAGAAAATGTGAACTAAGTATTAATAGGGTCTTCTTGATGCAACTTGGTTGCATGCAGTGGCAAAAAGAATTTAATATCAAATCAGTCTAGCTGTTTTGTTGTACATCATTTTGTTTATCCTTTTTACTATAATTAGAGTATATTAGAGTCCTATATAGATAGGACTCTATATAATGTATGTGTAGTTTTATGTACCTGTGTGTGTGCAAATATCTCTGTATGTTTGTGCATAAACTTCAAATATCTTAATAACACTTTTAAAAGTAACTAAATGAAAAGTGCATAACAAACAAACATCAAAGATCAGAAAACTAGGATCAGGTACCTAAAGGTTAGCATGTGGGTTTATATAAAATAGGCTTATGCATATGGCTCACAAGACTGCTGTACTGAACTCCATAAACTTAGTAGGAGAATGGCTTAACTTTTCTTCTTCTTCCACTTCTTCTCCTTCTTCCTCGTCTTCTTCTTCATCTTCTTCACCTTCATCTTTGTCTTCTTTCGATTGGGAATGCAGTGTTTTCAAGTCGGATGTAGAATTCTGTACCTCTTGATAATTCTACATTTAACTAATAATGCAGAATGCAGAATCTCGGTGGCCAAAATAGTCCTTACTTTTTCATGATGAGCGTTTTGATCAAGTACTATTAATCATAGTAAATCAAAGTAAATTAGGATAGAGAGTTTTACTGAGAATTTTTAATAGAGCAAATTCCAAAATAAGTATAAAACAAGAATGTATTCAAAATATTTTAAATGTATTAAAAATGCATTAAAAACTTGTTCACTACAGGACTTTATCCTGTACACCGGCATGCTCTTAGAAAGTTTGCTATGATTATGCATTATTCAAATTGTGTTATGGTGGTTTTCGCTTACAGTAACAGCTATGATCAATTAATTTAATTGCGTATTATCATTGTGCAATTATCCTTGACTGAATGTTTCTGAGATCTTAAACACCTCTGTGTAAACATTTTTTTTAAGTGTTTTTTCAAGTAGATATATTGTGTATTTTCAAGCCATTCTTTGTCCACTAAACAGAGTAAGTTAATTTTCAGAATGGATAGAAGGTTTCCATAAGAACATCAAAGTGATTTCTCTTTATGAATGTTACTCTTCAGTATTTGTTAAACTTGAGAACCAAGTCCTAGGTCTAATACACTTGAGTTGGAAATTAATTTTTTTTGCAGTTTTATTTGCAAGTGAAGCAGTGCATTTTGCACAATGCACTGAATAGTAATACTTTTTGCTGATAAACAGAACTAGAAAAGGATTTAAACATTCTGAGCTAATCTATAAATTTAAATAGTAAATCTTTTAGCTTTGGAAAGCTGAATAGAGCAGATTCACATATTCCTAGATTTTGATCTGAGTCCTTCAACACTTCCCAGGTATTAAAAAGAATCAGATAAAGAAAAATAAGCAATTTAAAAAGCTATATATATCTTCAATTTTAGGTTGTTCGATATTTGAACAGAATTTTAAGCAGTCCCTAACCTTGCATAAGCAATGCTGCTATGTGCAGCATACACTAAGTTTTACTTCTTGGTAGAGCTGCAAGGAATTAAAATTCTTTTCCCTCCTTTCTGCTGTCCCTAATGTCAAAATTGACTTCTGTATGCATACTGAAACTTACACGCGCAAAAAATGTTAAATCTTGAAACTGCTGGTTTTCCCTCTGTTTTACAAAATTGTATTCACAAGCAGACGAAAGCACATCTTTAGACTCTGAAGTCAAATTTGAGGGGAACACTGATTTAACTTTGTGGCGAAGACTTCTCTACCCTATATAGAGCTTCTCTGTGCATAGAACATATACACACACTCTCTATATACATTCAGTGTTTAGATATATAGATATCTGTATATATCTCTTACATTTGTCTACTATATAGAAAAACTGTATACTTCTATACATGCCTGAATTTGATTCAGCACTTAGAACAGGAAAATCTAAATTAATCAAAATTGCCTTGTAATTTACCTTGTGGCTGGAAAATCAGGAAATACTGTGTATTGTCATATAGATAGTTGAAGAGGCTGATATTTTTACTGTACATTAGCCTACTGATGTGCAAATATTGCAACAATAAAGAGTAGAAGTGATGGAAGATTATGAAAAGTGAGAAATAATATTTTTTATAATTCCATATATATTTCTCTGTTAAATTAGAGAAATGCGTGATTGTTTTCAGGGTGTATAGAAATCTGTTTAGTCACACTGACCTTTCTGGTATCTTGTGTAGTAAATAAAGACTTACAGAATGCATGTATCTATTCTTTAAATTGTTAGATGCTCAAAACTTTCTTAGACATGAGAACTTCTAAACTAACTATGTGATAAAAGGAATTGTACCTCTTGGAAAACTAAAATTATCATAAAGCAGAGTAAGAACATATTTATATGAATATAGGGCTCTAGCACTAGTCTCTAGCAATAAATAAAAAAAGCATTTCTCAACTAGATTTATTTTCTGCTTCTACATTGGTAGATAGTAATATGGTTCCTGAGATGTTCCCTATCATAAAAAGGAATCATTTCATTACATTATCAGCAGAAGATATTCAATGGCACATAGACATCTCCATTTGAAAATCTCAGCAACTCCAATGAATGAATTCATTATAAGTCTGTATTAGCACATGGTGATTGGTTGTTACCAAAAAATTGCTTTATTGTATTGAATTTTGTGTTTCCCTGAAATATCCAATCCAGAAAGAATTTCCAAATATGAAAAAGCAGAAAATAAGTTATATTTGAGAACAATTTCTCCCTTTTTCTTCACGGAAGTTTCCCCAGTGCTGAGAAGTTGTAACTTGCCAGCAGTGCAACACAAATTCTTTTGGCAAAGAATTAGAATTTTTTTTTTTTATAGGGCAGAAGGAGTTGAAATCTTTGAATAATTAGTAGAAAAATGTGATTTCTTTCACTATTCTGAAGTTGAACTTTTATTTAAGATCATTAGGCAAAGTCGCATGGGTCTATAGACTAAAGAATATTTCATAGAATGTAAGTATTGAGCTACCACAAGAGATAATACATTATATCCAAAAGAGAAGAGAAACACCTCATCAGTGCAGGATAAGTAGCTCTCATCAATAAAGAGGTGATGAATTCATCATTCTGATGAACTCCAGATACTATATTTTTCACTCTCTCTGTCACCCAGATTGTCTGTATAACCAGATTTATGATGACTTCAGGTATTCTGTCAGCAGCTTCTTCCAGAACTTCTGCTGTCCTTAGTTGACAATTTGAATGCAACTAGGTCAGTGAAGCTGAACAAAAATGTTGAGGAGAAAAGATATGCTGTTCTTTCTGAAAATGGATATATAGATCAATAAAAAGGACCATTAAGAGTAACAGCTGTGTCCTGCAGAGTAATAGTGAAAACAGTAATAACATCCTTGAAATAATTTATATTAGAGGGTCATCATTTTTTTCTCATCAGAGTTCAGCAATAAAGCACTAATATTAATACTGTATTTCCTGGAGATAAGAATTTTTACCATTTGCTGGAAAATAATAGAAAGAACAATACACTGAAGGGTTTCATAATTTTTTATATAACATCTATGCTTATTTATTTACAAGATCTGCATGTAGCCTTGTCTACACAGGATATTCTCATACAATAAAATTTTACAGTGCACTTGCCACTCTGCAGCATAAGTGTGCTGCATAAAAATGCTAGGGCTACTTGCAGGAGAGTTTGTGTAGGACAGTTTTCATGCTGCAGGACAGCTTTCACAGAAAAGCCATGAAGATCTCAATGCTTAAGGTTTGTTAGAACTGGAAAGCAGGGATGGATATCCAAGCTTTCCAACAATTCAACATTAGTAATTGCAGCATTTGAAGCTGACTTTTTAAAGAAATATTTAGAAGCTACGTTTCTACAATTTTGCCTAAATGGAGATGTGAAAGAATGCTGTGCATTAACAGGATGGGTGGGTTTAAAAGCTTAGTTGAAGTGTTTGACTGATCCCTTACTAAAAAGTAAGGTGACTTTGATTTAATTGAGTTTAACTTCAATTTTGAAATTGAATTGAAGAAAATTTCACTAACACTGCTTTAATTCAGAATGAGTGGCCACATAATACTTTTATATGGACTAATTAATAAATTTTAAAAGTTAACTTGGATTAATCTTCCTGAATGTGCTTACACAGAGAAGTCATATGAGAAAGAAATGTCAGGCATATTGTGTTAGGCAGGTTAGAATAAGCCTTGCGGTCTAATCCAAAGCTGATTAAATGTCACTGAAAAACCTCTTATAGAACTCAATGAGTTCTGAAATTCAAAATCCGTAAACACACACCACAAGTAGGAACAACACACCCATATTATTTCAATTATAAGCCTATAGATAGCCTCTCAGTATACTGACATTGTAATTTAAATTATGAGTTCAGTGCAAAGAACCTAGAAACACTTTGTATTTCTGTTGTGTCTTCTGCATAAGGATATCTAGCCTTCTTTATATTTGGCTGCTTTTGGTAATTTCAACATATTATCTAGTGCTTATTTCTTGACAAGATTTTTTTGAAGAACATTCCTGTCCTAATTCCTGCTAAGACACCTTCTCAATTTACTTGGCAATATACCTAAATTTTCTTGGACTCAGCTTAAAGCATATATCCACAATAAACAAATAGAGGTTTTCATGACAATCAGCAGAGTGGCAACAGATGAGTTGATTTAGATCATTTTCCCTGTAGTATCTTACTATTAGCTACTTCTTTAGAGCCCTTAAAGTTTACTCATTCAATCGTTAAGTTACTGAAGAACACTTAAGTGATAGAAAATGTGTAGGGAGTCTGAGAAAAGGATGCTCCTTCTTTTATTCTTATGCAAGCCATAGCCATGCCACAATGGTGAATGTGCTCTACAAACCACATTTATAGCTCCTAAAACGGAATCCTTAACAGATAAATTCTGAAGATTAGTGAGCAGAGGAAGTCATAGAGTAATACAGCATAGTTCAAGCACTGTCCCTTTCCTAAATTTTTCCTCTCAAAAAGTGAAGCTACTATCAATAGAAAAAAAAAAAATCTGTACATATAATACTGCACAAAGCTTTATTTGATAAATAGAATTATAACTTTTGAGTTATAATGAAACTAAGCATGCACTTGTATCACTCAAATACAAGTTTCACTTTAATTAGTTGCTTAACTGATTCACTTCCTTTCCTTTCCTTTCCTTTCCTTTCCTTTCCTTTCCTTTCCTTTCCTTTCCTTTCCTTTCCTTTCCTTTCCTTTCCTTTCCTTTCCATAAATTCCACGAATACCTCGTATTAATTTCCAGCTATTTGGTTTTGTACACATTTCTGTGCATAAATGAGATTTTATGTAAAATTTAAAACAATCTTTTAGAGACTGACAGCTCTTCAGAAATTATAGTTTTAATCCAGTATTTTATAACTGCATTAGTTGAACATGCTGGTCATAGGAACGAGGCGACAGAGACCATGTCACATCAACATCCATAAAGTACATGATCAGCAAACAGTACATCCATTACACTTACCAAAACACTACCAGTCTTAATTAAACAACCAACAAAATACAATCCTGTACTGCTGCCCACCAAATACCACTGAGGTAAAAATTGCTGTGAAAAAGATCCAAGATTTAACTAGAATTTGGATCAGGCCCTACGTTATTTTTTGTCACCTCTTAAAGTAGCACTCTCATCATACTGAGAATGATTTTATTCATTTGTTTATATGCCTCATTCATGAAACACATAAGATAGCAGTGCCAGGCCCCTTTGAGTGCTTAATGTTAGCAAAGTCATGAAGAATTTCATTTTGACTGTGTACTCCAATCATTGTTATGCTTTGTTGGAAGTGTCTGTATTATCACAAAAGTGTTGTACTGTTACATCTTGCATGGCTTTATTGCCTAACAAAAATCAGTTTATAATGCATTTGGAGGAGGTTCCACCTTGGGAATGTTCACCCATTTATGTGAGAGTTACATGGTTTATAAATGGTGACCATGGCATGGAGTAAAATATTTTTCTCTAAATGCATCGTATTTAATGGTTCAAGAGCCAGTTAGCAAATTACAGAGCTTTTTCTCTCCCTTGAATGTGCATTTAGGTGGCATATGTCACATTCAGGCTTAAATGCAGAAATAATAAGCTTCATCTTTTTTTGTGATTGTTTGCAGTTACCTGAAGTTTATTTTATTGCCACAGAAAATGATTTCACTAGATCATTATAGTGCATTATCTAGTGGCCTCCAATGGCCACTAGTGGCCATTTTTCTTCCTTAATCAGCTGCAAGTATTTGGCATAATTTAGATTGAAGTTATGAGATTGTTGGACACCATCAAATAAAAAATAGATACTAAACTGCAAGGATTCTTGACATCTCACCTCTCTCATATTTCCAAGGAGTGTTTCCTCCTCTCCTATGGTATGAAATCTGTAGGGAACAGGTAACTATAAAAATTATAGCATATAAACATACAGACAATCATATAAACTAAAACAATTCAGCAGCAGCTCCAGAAGGCCAGTACTGCTGTAGGAAGATGGTTGTTGAGACTCATAACAATTGGTCTTGTAGCTGGTTAATCTCACCGCCTTCAAGCATTTCATGACCAGTGGTCTACCAGGGCAGCACCACAAGAGATATATATGGAGATATAGCACTGAGATATATATGGAGATATAGCACTGGAAGATCTGGCCATTACTCTTAGTGGCAGAACTTTTTTTGTGTCTAGAAAATTAGTTTAGCGCTTGCAGCTCATTTTTCATTAGTCAGAAAGCAATTCTATTTTGGGAACCTCTACCTACAGAAATCAATTTTGTTAGAATAAAGATCTAACTGAGCAGGATCTGTTACTGTTTTTATATTTTAAAGCAGCGTTGACTGTTAATAGCTTAATAGATGGTTTTAAGTAGCTCAGGTCTTAGGAGCTTACATTTTACATCTTACTACGGTGATTTTTTGTAAACTTGGCCAGAAGTGACCTCCCAGTGATATCAATTTTATGTATTTTATGTGTTTTATACCAAGAAAAAGGTATGAAACAGATGTGTTACAGACTTCGTACTGATAATATTTTCTTGTACTACTGATTGAAACACCGGTACTGTATTTGGAAACAGTTCTAAATACACTAGTTGTGTATTTAGAAATGTTTTTTGCGTCAGTGGGAGCCATAAAGACTAGTAAG
Source organism: Nothocercus julius (assembly GCA_013398735.1). Lineage (NCBI taxonomy): Eukaryota > Metazoa > Chordata > Aves > Tinamiformes > Tinamidae > Nothocercus > Nothocercus julius. Next base: position 2,171,165 of record VZSV01000023.1, on the reverse strand, counting down.
GAATGGAACAACGCTCTGTGTCTTTTTGCTTAATTTTGAGCATTATTTCTGAGAGCAAGGGTACTTTTTCTTTTAAATTATAGCTTTTTTACCTACTCCATTTAATAGTCACTGGGAATAGCTGCTTATCACTTGGAGGGCAAACACTGGCAAGCAAAGCCTTGAGCCATGAGTGAAAATTCAAAATTTCAGTGAACTCATGCATTTCTCTTATATTTTCATTAATATCTTGCAGGTTACTGCTACATTTTTGCTTGATATTTTAACAGAAAGCCATTTTTTTCCAGATAACTTCTGGATTAGTGTTGCTCTCTGTACCTCTAGCTTAAAGAAGTAGACGTGGCCTGATAGCTAAACTTGCAGCCTACATGCTGCTGTTATAGGCACCATCCTCCAAAGTCAGAGTAATGATGTTTTACAAATACTTAATGGACTGTCAGTGAGTGCTAAGGTTTTCTTGCTCTTATCCTTCATATTAATGAATAATGTAGAAGACTTCTTCCTGAAATGTCTCCAGTTTTCCTCCTTTACTCCTTTGCTACTTTTAACTCTTCATCATCACTGAATGAGAGCAAACACACTGCCATATTAGAACAGCAGTCGCACAGTACTGGAAGAAGAGTCACTAAGAGAACATGCAATATGAGGTCTGATGGCTCTAATGACAGGGCTGTTACAAGTGTTTAACTGCTAGCTGAACATCATTAATAATCATTATAAAATAATCATTAAATAACTTCTCTGAGCAATCCACTTTCTAAAATAGCTATGAAAACTCAGTTTTTGCAAAGATCAGCAATTACTATCATTGTTTTGTGGGCAGTAGACTACAGGCATCAGCTTCTGCGTAAGGTCTACTTTCAGACCATTCTAAATTGTTTTCCTTATCCAAAACATAAGACGTGATAAAGGTACCCAGATGGGACAATTTCTTTTTTTTATTTATTTTTCTTCTCTCCCTGCTGTCAGTACAATGATACAAAAATATCACTTTAAATGAATGTTTTTAGATATGTAGAATAGATTTAAAATGATTTTTGTATTTCTTTTAGATGTGCCAAGTTTTTACCTCTCTCTCTCTCTCTCGTTCCCATTAATCATTGTATTTCTGAGAATAACAATAAAGTGACTGTCCAGCATGCTGAACAATAAAAAAAAAAAAAAAAAAAAAAGGAGTGGGAAAAGATGTATCCAAAAAGATAAATCTAATTTTTTAATTTTTGAAGCAAATAGTGTTGTGTTTTGAAGAGACAGTATACCGACATGAACCATATTGTGAGTTTAAGAAAATAATATTCGGTCTCTTGTAATGGCTCTCAGCATTCAGTTTTGCTATTCATAGAAACAGGATTTAATTAAATTGCAGCTAGAAAGTGCAGTTAAGCACAAAGACTTAGATATTCATATTAGGAAGGCTGAAAGCAACATTTTGTGATATTTAGCAAGGAGTCCATACTGTTTTGCTTCTTTCCCATGTCTCCCGGTGATGGATTTCTCTGGTCAGTTTGTCAGGGCATATTTTTACTGAAGTATTAAGGGAAATAGCTTTAATTATTTGGTATGGAAAACAGAAGAGCAAGGAGAATAACATTTGTTTCTCTTCCTCACCCTTTCTTAATTGAGGAGGCAAATGAACACCTCCAAGGTGATGACGAGCACCTCTGGAAAAATTATTTCAGAATTGTTTAGCTTCCCAGTCACTTGAACACCCTGTCATAGTTTGTGCATAGTTCAGTTTGATTGCTGGAAACAAAGCTCCAAGTGTTCATTCACAACATGAAAAATGATCAGAAAGAAAGGAGTGCAGTTGCTGACTTTAATAATCTTTCCTCTAATTCATAATTGCTTACTAATTAGTTTCTTTCAATGCTTCAACTGCCTGAAGCTTTCTGCTTTATTGAATTGTATAAAACTATTAGGAAAGCCATTAATTGATGAAAATTGATTCAAACTAGAAAATGGCAGTAATAAAAATTGTTTCCTCACACATTCTGTATAATTTTCCTTAATACTCACTTAGCACTTCTTCTGAATAAAAGCTATTGCTTTTAAATGAACATGTTTCTTGGTGACTTGCCTATCACTTATCTCAGCCTTGCGAATGGGACTCTAACTATTGTGACATATAAATAGGAATACCTTTATGTTCTTTAGGAATAGTTCATTTCATTCCTCTCTGAATTTTCCACTCCATTTCCCTATAAGATTAAAAGAAAAAAAAAAAAAAAAAAAGGACTATATCATGAAAAACTACGTTTATTTATTTGTCTTACACAAAACTCCCATCAACTGCTTAAGAAGGCACTTAAATGGTAGTTTTGTAGATATTAAACTATGATTAATGGTCTTCTTTAAAATGATCCTGATTAAAACCATGTCCTTATGTTAGCTAAGCATGGGAACAGTTTTCATGAAAGATATCATAAAACACCTGGACAACCTTGGAGTTCAAATGTGTTATCAACTAGACTGCATATAGTAAGGGAAATGAAAAGTGTGTTTTCCTCTTGATCTCCTGATTAGCCAGCATTTATACTAGATATGCTGCTTAAGTGGAGCTACAGCCTGTCATCCTTTGGAAACTCTGTTCCACTGAGCTTCCTTAAAGAACTACTTCAGCTAAATTAACACAAAAACAATTCCAAAATAGTCTAATTAGTATAAACTGTATAGTACATATTAGTATACAGGTATAAATATGCAAAATAAAAGTGAGCAAGTGAGTGCCTACCTAGCACTGAGTTATTAAGGTCTCTCCCCCGTTACAGATTTCAGTTAATTAGCTGGCAGATGCTTCACGGCATTTGTGCTAATGGCTGTGCTTCTAATGAAAGCCATTTCCCATCCAGATTCTTCAGAGAAGGGAAACTGTCTGGGGACCACTTTGTATGAAACCTCCTTCAGGTGATCCACTTGGATTTAAAACTCTTCTCTTCCGAAGCAATTTCTTAATCCCTTTCTCAACTGGTAGAGATTTTAGATCTTACTGTCACTTCATCAGTGCCTACTTTCTCATGCTTTGGGAATGTAAATGGCTGAGCGTGAATTGTTTTGCCCAGACAGTAAACGAAGACTGTTAAACAATGTAACCACCATAAGGCAAAAAGAGTTACCACCTGTTAAGCAATACTCAAACTTGAAAGCAAAGCTTTCTCATTCCTTGATCCTGGTATCATATGAATTGGTAATTTATGCCACACACACGGATTGACTTAACTCTTTGTTGATTTTACCTGGAATGCGATACAGAATAATCAATTTGTTTGGGATGGTAAAAGACTTGGTATGACATCATCAGTATCTGAAGGAGATATGATAGAGATGTGTGATAATCACAGAATCACAGAATGGTTGAGGTTGGCAGGGACCTCTAGAGATCATCCAGTCCAACCCCCTGCTCCAGCAGGGACACCCAGAGCACGGGGCACAGGGCGGCAGCCAGGCGGGTTTGGAAGATCTCCAGAGAAGGAGCCTGCACAGCCTCTCTGGGCAGCCTGTGCCAGGGCTCTGTCATCCTAACAGTAAAGAAGTTCTTCCTCATATGCAGATGAAACTCCTTGTGTTTCAGTTTGTACCCATTATCCCTTGTTCTCTCACCGGACACCACCAAGAAGAGTTTGGCCCCATGCTCTTTACAATCTCCCCTCAGGTATTTGTACATGTTGATAAGATCCCTCTCTCAACCTTCTCTTCTCCAGGCTAAACAGGCCCAGCTTGCTTAGTCTTTCTTCATAAAACAGATATTCGAGTCCCTTGATCATCTTTGTCACTCTATGCTGCACCCTCTCTAGAAGTTCCATGCCCCTCTTATACTGGGGGGCCCAGCACTGCACCCAGTACTCCACGTGTGGCCTCATCAGGGCTGAGGAGAGGGGCAGGATCCCCTCCCTTGACCAGCGCTTCTCTTTAAGACGAGCCAACGCTCCTCTTAATGCAGGCCAGGATCCGATTGGCCTTCTTGGCCGCAAGGGCACATTGCTGACAAATGGTTAACTTGTCAACCGGAAAACTTGTTATCGACTTGAAGAAATAACTTTATAAAGTTATATGTGGTCCTGGTTCTCAGGGTGTTGGAGTTCTTAAGAAGTCAGGATCTTTTTCCAGGTCCCTGCTAGGTGTTCCAGTCCGTAACTTAAGAAGTCCCAAATTTCACATTATCTAAATCCCTGTTTCTCAGCTACGAGTACTTGCTCATTTCAGTTGTTTTCTCGCTGGTAGGCTTGCTTGTTTTTACTGCTGAAGATTATCAATAAAGAAAAACCAACAACAACAAAAACGTGAAACAATAAAACACAAAAAAACACAAGAGTGCTACAGAGTTTATAATTCAGCAGTGATATTTGTGTCCATGAAGGATGGGGCACTATGCATAAGCTGCATATGCTGTTTCTGTTCTGGAAGAAATAAGAAATGCCACAGTCTTGTCCTTCTTTTCAAGAAGAAAATTCATTGCAGTCTTGGGGAGGGGAAGGGACAAAAACAAACCAAAACAAAATTCCAATCTGAGCAGAAATCATGTAGACTGTAGTCTCCATTTCTTCCATTGCTTTTCAGATCAGCTTGACCATACCTTTCTGTTTCATTGATAGTTTTCCATCATAGAAAAAGATCTGTGCTGATCTTAGTCAAAATGCAAGTTTACTTAATTAGGCAGACAGTCACAGACCTGTGACAGTGGTGAGATCAATATTTCCTTTTCCCACAGGACTAACAGAGACTTAATTTCAGCTCCCCAGCTGCCATCCTCTTTTCAAACATGTGTATACGATGAGAGACAACAGACACAAACTACAAAAATGGAAGTGCAGTTTTATAAACTTTATAAGCCAAAGATTTTTCACAATGAAGTCTAAAACAGGTTTTTACAATTATTCCGTGCTCTGTGATATAAAGAGGTATTTTTCGTAAAGAAACAATTCTTATGAGATGTGAATATGTTTGGTTTTTTTTTTCTCATCAGTGAGGAAGATTTAACGCTTCTCATTCCATACTCATTTTGACCTGACCAAAAATCATTCAAAAGATATTATTAATGCTATTCTCCTAACATCATTAAATCTATCTACAATACAATGATATAAATATGCATTGCTATTACCTTACATAAAATTCTGTTTCTATTTTCTAAAAAAAA
>VZSV01000023.1:2129949-2158637 GCA_013398735.1 Nothocercus julius | reverse complement strand
AGAAGAAGAATTTTAGTGAGGATTCAAAGAAGAGAGGGGGACTTAGGATTTGGACAGTAGGCAGACTGGAATATTTGGGGAGTGAAAGAAGATTGACTTGAAAAAATATCTAAAATATAAAGAGCAAGAAAGACCACTTGAGATGAAAGGGTGATGCTTAATGTTATTTAAGGGAGAACAGGAAACAGGAAGCTTCATTGATCTTATTTAGGTATTTTTAAATATTTGATATCTGGTTCTTTTTTCAATACTCAGAGGTGGGTACGTTTGAACGGTACTCCAAAGCTACAGGCTGAGAAGAAATCAGTAGGAAATACTGAGCATAGGCGGATTTCTGATATACAACCACTGTCTGGATATGATTCTCCGCTCTTGAAAACTTCAGACAGACCAAGTCACTCATAGAAACTTTTGCTCCAGAACCTGGGACCTCACCTGAAAGCAGAGATTTACAGATGTGATTTCAAAGGCTGAAGCAGGTCATGGCCTCTTCGTTTGAAACATCACTTTTAAATAGAAGAGGTAGGAGTCCAGTCTCTGCTTGACAGATTTCATATTTTTTCTGAGCTCTGGGAGCGAGGTAAAGTGGGGATCACCAAAAAGAAGAGTTTTAATTTATGTATCTGCCATGTATTTAATAAGGCCCTGCGATATAGAAGCACAGGAATTCCTCACTCGTGAGGTCTGCTTAGCCCCGAGCAGAAGACGAATGCTGAGTTGCTGCTGTGGGACATGCACAGAAGAGGAACCCTCTACAGACTCCGCTTCATGAAAGCAGAGGTGATATTTCTGCTTTCCTTTAATTTTCCATAAGGAAAAAACACAAAGGCAAATAAAGATGTGAAGCATACATTATTTATATACTTGAAAATGTCACTAGATATCAGGATCTCACACCATTTATTTAATGAAGTCCTGCTGAAGTTCTTATCTAGACAAATGGAATAAAAACACTTATTGCTCAGCTGTGGGCAAAACCTCTGCAATCAGAGTGTACCCCCTCAGTGCAGGAGAAGCCTCAGCCTTTCAATTAAACAATGAAATAAAAATGACTCATCGTCTGTGCTCTTTTCCTTGCTTTATGGATGTGTGCTCCTTGCTTGTGATACATCCTCTGTATGACAATCTGTTCCACAGTGCTAATGCCTCACAGGCAGTGGAAGTTTGAAGTAAAAGTACTTCTCAGGACTTTTCTTCATTTTCCCTGTCTCTTTTTATGACAGAAATAGATAGAAACACCATTTTATTTTGCTCAGTCCAAAAGCCCAACAGTTTAAGTTACTCATTGATTCTTTCTTTTTGAAAGGTGTTGCAAAAAGATGCTCTTTCCAGATATCACTGTAATTTCATGAAAAAAATATCCTCCAGTGACCTGTTTGGCAGCTGTATTCTGTTTAGTTCTGGCCTAAGAAAATCCTAAGTGGTCTCATTTATTGGACATGAAAGATATTTTGACCACAAGCAAACTCCTTCCCAGATTGTTTTTTACCTGTTTTTTTGTTGTTGTTGTTGTTGTTTGTTTGTTTTTAATGTCTTTATTAATATGCCCATATCCTAAAATTTTAGTTCTTTTCTCAGTCTATTGAGAAACTGGATTAAAGAAATAATATTACTGCCAGTGTAAACCAGCAGATCACTGAATAAGATTGGTATTGGAGGTAATAAGCAGCTTTTTTCCCTTTAAGTGGGATGTTTGCTATTGTAATCCTATAGTTTCCTCATTTTTATGCCTAGTTTTGCTCAGAAGGATATTTAATCTGCCACCTACCACATACTAAGGTTTATACCACATACATTTTCCAGCTAGCAGAAAAAAAATATGCTTTGAAACCAATCACCAAACTGATTAATTGCAATTATTGTAAAAAGACACTTCAGTCAGCTTCTTCCTTATTCTGCTGAAGGAAACAACAAAATGATGGTCTTGTAATTTTTAGACCCTACAGACAAATGTCAAAATAAAGCTGTTGACATTAATGCTCCAAAATACTTTCCAGATGGATGACAAAGATAGAAATGCATATTTATTGCAGTCCACCTAGCATACTTCTTTTCTTTCAGAAAATGAACAATGCAGAGGAGGAGTCTTGAGTACCATGCTGTTAAATTAGAGCTTAGCTGTAGCATTTAAATGAAGAAAAGCCAACATGAAGACAACTTGATGAGAACCTTCTGTATGTCTCTGTAAATACCCTATCTTCCTGTCGAAGTGAAATGGCCAGCCTTTCTTAAAACAACTGGTTGTCTTTGTTCTCTCCTTGACCTTTATGTAAGTGAGCTTAAGTGTGATCTGAGAAAATCTGAATAAATTGTCACTGCTTGGCAATTTTATAGAGTGTGGCAGACAATACTGTGTTTCACTATAACATATATATATTTGTGTGTGTGTGTGCACACATGCATACATATGCATGCATACTTGCATACCTACCACTGGCATATTCTTTGACAGGAAAAAATAGTAAAGCAGAACAAAGAAGTCATAACATAAGTGATCAATCAGAATAACACTAATTATTCTTTTAAAACTCAAAGAAAATGTATCAGAAAAAAATAAGTAGACAAAAAAGTAAAGTAATAAATTACCTGGGTTTCTGAGCAGATTTTAAAAGTCTACCTAACTGTTTAAAGCAAACAGAGCCTCTTCCTTTCTATTTATTTGCAAAGATTGTTTTTCCATAAGTGCCTAGCCAACGTAATTATCATCTCTGGGCTCAAGTCCAGAGCCCAGTGGCTATCGAAGTCAACTGACTTCTATGGACTTTAAGGACGTCTGGATCCTACCGTTAATGTGCTTTTTCTTAACTGGTCGATCATTTAGCTAATCATTTTGGAAGCTTCCCCCAAAAGAAGGAGGTAAGAAGCATTTTTTCACATCTTTGTTTTCAAAGTGAAAGCAGAAAATGCATTGGAAAAATAGTAACAATGACAATGGGGTTACTAAAAGCTAAATGTCACTGAAAATTAAACATCTGGGTGCTTTGACTTTCAAGAAATAAAGCCAACAGCATACATCATGCCTCTAATTTGCCTAAAACCCAATGATTTTAGACAAAATAGTCTAGCCATTTTCAGAAGGCTTAGACAAGCAACGTGGATGCCGTATTATTTCTCTGGGTTAGTAGTAACAATGATAAGTCTATGTAATCCAAAGTCAGAAAAATATGTCCAAATAAATCCTGGAAAGGGAGACCTACTTACATTTGTCATAGGGATATTCTGTAGATCCATCTGTTTGTGGACAGCTTTATTTTGGATGCTAGCAATTGGCACACTGCAATAAAAAGGCTTTCTGCAATTTAATTGACACTGTAAATTCTCCGAAAAAAAAAAAAATACAGAAATAAGTAGAGCTGTTAAGAAGGGTTGCATGTGACCCAATTGATAGATTTTGCCCTTCACATGGGGAACCCTGCTATAAGGATTTTTATGACATGCATCCATTACCACCCTTTTATTCCCAAGAATTTACCATTTGCTACATTTGTTTGGGTACACGTATAATTTTACAGTTTTAAAACTATTCTCTGATAGTAATATGCTGTAAAGAGTGAATCATTGGCCAAGAAGCTATGACATTTCTGGTATGGAGCTGAGATTTTTAGGCTTATACTACTAGAACTATCAGTAAAGAAAAGCTGAAATTCATATTAAATCAACCACTTTCATTATTTTGTTTGTCATATAAATGTTTTAATCAAAACTTTAAAGGGAAAGAAAAATGTTTGAGAAGTAAATTGCGAGGCTGCTTGGTACTTAGTATGATTCAGTAATACTATGTAAGACCTTATCATTTCACATGATTACATTTTAAAGGTTATTTTTAAATAATAGGAATGGACATTCACACCCCAAATCATGCAGCATAGATAATAGCTTCTGAGATGTCAGCAATCATTGCGTTTCAAACCAACAATGGCATCTTACCTATTGATGACTCAGCCACTTGAAAAATCGTATTTAGTGGAGCTCTGCCATTTCAGCAGTCTGAGGATATTTTCCTTTCATGGCCATTGATAAAGCGGCATGCGAAGACTGATGCGAAGAAGGGTCTGTGTGTGTGTGTGAACTGCAGCGAGGCCCCTACAGGACTGTAGGTGTGCACATGCGGACTGCCGCGCGCTTGTCCCCGGAGCATGCGTGTAAATTCATGGAATTTAAAGACAAAAAAATGTCCTTCCACAGGTCCTCATATTTCTTCCAGCGTCATTTTTGCATAAGTTCAACAACACATACTGGAATTAAGCACAGCTATTAAAAATCCATCTCGGACAAACTAAACGGAGATTTGTAGATTAAGTCCTCTCTTCCTGCTGTATTGCTTCCATCTCTAAGAGGTCTCACTCCGAAGAGCTCCCAGCCTCACCTTTTCGCAAACACCACTGACATGATTTTAGTAATGATTTAAATCAGTATTCCATGACTGACGTTGCTGAAACTATGCCAATTCATTTTTGTATGTGAACCTCACAACCTCAGAATTGGATTTTGCCTATTGTGAAGACCTGCAGAAAGCAGAGAGGTGAACAAAACCCTTCACAGCTGCTCTTCAAGAGAAAATAAAAAAGACATGGAAAAGCTTTACAGCTATAAAACTTTTAATTTTAGAGTACTGAGATGTCTGCCTGACATAACAATTTAGTTGGTACTAGTTGTGCACATCCAGGATTTCGATGATAAAATCTACTAAATTAAAGTAATTTAAAGTTTAAAAATAGATTAAAAAAAAAAAAAAAAGGCCTTCCAAAGCTTACAAATTAGTGACTGCTTTATGAAGAAAATTTTAGACTTGTGAGAAGGAGGCCTGGGGGGTAACTAATGGCCTGGAAAATCACACATGAGAGGGAGAGAGACCGAGAGCACAAGCAGGAGCGCAACTGAGCGGACGGGAGCCTTCCTCGCTGAGGAAGCCTTTCTTGCACTTCTGCAGCCAGCCCTTTCCAGGCGAAAGGAGAGGCCAGGCCCACAAGGACTCCAGGGAAGCAATGGGCGACCGAAGGACAGTGAAAGCAGACAAGAGAAAAGTCAAGACATGAGAAACACAAGACCCTGGGCTACTCAAGGATAACAGAACGCAATAAACTATAGCTGTTGCAAACAAATATTATACTCTCCAGCATTTTCTGCCCATCTTTGGGACAGCAGCACTCCATTTTACATTTACTTCTGAAGAGCTGTCTCTGTATGTACCTTGATATTGTTCAACCTTTTGAATAATGAATTCATTTGCCTTGTTTGCTTTCTTTTTTTTAAAAAAAGTATTTTTATACCTTTGATATATCTCAGTCCCTGATCAAATCAATTGGCCTAGCCAACATAAATATGCTGCCATGCGATTGAAACTGCTGACCTTCCAAAATATTAGTATCTGTTCTTCCTTTCCTCTCTGTGTCTGGCAAGCACTCAGATATACTGAGCTGTCACTACCATGCTCTGCTGATGGACAAACATTGCCACTGAGCACTTTGCCGGCTGGTTGTGCTATTACTTTCCCCGGGGAAATACTAATCTCTGCTGTGTGATCGCAGTGCTCTTCAGAAAAGCAATGGCCTTGTGCTGGGTAACTATGAAACACAGGAGTCTTGTTTCCGTGTTGTGCTGGAAACCTGGACTATTCCTAGGGATAAGGCCGTTTTCATCTTACATAGAAGTTATTCAGCATCCACATGTGAAGGCCTTGAAGTATTTAAAAAGACAAGGCTCATCGTGTGTGTGAAGACTCAGACTTCATTTGCTCCTTTAGTTTCTTGGAGCCAGACTGATACTCACCAATAACACCAGAGTCTTCCAGCCAGAGTTCTGCTGGTCTCTTCTAGACTGGGGGTCTGTAAATCATTAATAATAACTGTCATTTGCTGTACACTTGCATAGGGTTTGACACATATTCTTAATATAAACACTGATCATTGTAAGAATCTCTTTTAATAATTATATCCTCTGAAAATTATAATTCATCTAAAATCATGATCTAGTCTTTACCAGTCCTGTTCTGATATATATTACTGTGTCTATAAAACAGTAATAGGAGGATATCTTCATCGCTTTATATCATATCAGTAAAACTGTTTCCTTCCTACCTGAGTCTTCCACAAGATTCTGCAAAACAATGTTTGCTCGCTTCTGTCTGTCAGTTACGAGAGAATAGAATAGAAAATGGTTTACTTTCATTTTAACTCTTAAAATTTCTTGCAAGCTACGCTCTCGAGGTTAAGATTTGCATTTCTGCTTTTCAAAGGTATAATCTCATGCGTTACAGTGCTGGGTTTTATTTGAAAAAAAAATATTCATTTATAGTAGATTTTTTCCCACAGAGCAGATACCATCTTATTTGATCTTTATTTGAATAGTAATCAGACAAATGTGATTCTGGTTGCTGCCTAAAATTCTGATGTGTTCAAATAACCAAAAGAATATGCACATACTCTTCTATTTGGAGAAGAAAAATATGGGATTCAATTCCACAATAAGACAATAAAAAAATAAAAAAATTCCCAGGGAATTTTGGTTAAAAATCAGGAACCACTTTCTGGTTATAAAGAGAGTTAATCATGGGAACAGTGACAGACTCCACAGAAATTTAAGAACTTTGAAGAGACAGGTTATATAAATACCTGTTAGGATACACACTATAGTAGCTGATCCTGCCTTGAGGCAACGATTATCACTTCTTTAGGTCCACTATACCATTACGTTCTATGTCTCCATGTTAGTATATATTTCAACATTTTTTTTAGCAATAAATGCTGAGAAATCAAGAAGATATATGCCCTTTTGAAGTTAACTAGCGTTTAAGGTGCTTTTATTGAAACAACACTAGGATGTTCACTACTGTTGCAAATTTTCACATCTCTTCAAACACTGTGGGGAACATTACACCTATTTCTGGTAATTCAGGCCTCATTTCAGTATTTCTAGTTCCCTGTGCCATGACTACTCTTCCAGGTAGGGTGAATAGCACGAGAATCTAGGAGGAAAACCCTGTTTAAGATTCTCTCAATTGGACTAACTTAGGCATCTATTGTATAGAATGTGACACCTGTTTGTATGTAATATGCACCTGCCTGCATGGAGTAAGAAAAAAACATACTAGCTTTATCATATATTTCTATTACTCAGGACTTTATGAAAATAAGCCAATAAAACTAATTACGATTTTTCAAAAGTGTTGAGGCTGCATTTCTGATTTCCCAATAGGTCACAGTGCAGATGAGCTGATCCGAAGGAGGATAGCTAAAGTTGATAGAGGCTACACAACTGTATCACTGGAAAGGCACTTTGGATGTGATTTACGTCACTATCTCTGTCTTGCCAGATGTCTAGTATAAAGTAGTTGTGGATTCAGTATTAAGGCAGAAGTCAATGGAGTGGGACTGGTAACTCCTGATGACAGTTCATCTGCAATAAGTATATGAGGGATGGAATGAATGAATCATCCATGTGAGAAACCCATCATTCTTGTTTAGCTATAAAATTAAATACCTGAGAACAGATGTCTCTAGCTTTTCTAGATAAAGCTGTATGAGAATCATCCATAACACTGATTCTATGTGTCCTGTGCTAAAACTAGAAATGGGATACTGTTTCAGTGTACGAAAATAATCTTGATGCGAAGAATGATTGAAGGGCAGTATTTTCTGCTTGTCAGTTGATTTTTAATTAACAAAAATATTCACAGTAAAGTACAGTACTGTGATTACTCTTTTCTTATTCCCTGCTGTCACCTCCATGTCACAGCAACAAACTTCCACTAGACTTTCCAATTGGGCAGTGTTTTCTCATCAAAAGAAGAAGAGATATTTCACAGAGGTCAACACTATTTACATGACTGTATCTAGTGAAAGAACGAAATAATAATAACTAGGCATGATAGCCTTTTTTCTTTTTTCCTTAGTGAATGTATTGGGGGAGACAAAATACAAGGGTTTACTGATATTGGAAATATGTATTTTCAGCTCAGAGTTACTGTGGAACCAAACAAGGCAAAGCCATCTCAAAGCCATCCATGTACCAGCCCTGTCTGCTGAGGAAGTGCTAAGGAAAAAGGAAAGAAAAAGGAAAAGGAAAAAGGAAAGAAAAAAAAGAAGAGGATAAAGGAAAAAAAAAAAAAGAGGTACAGAAAGTTTACACAGAGGTCTTTTGAATAAAAGCACTACCTGCCTGGCAGAAATCAAACTTGCTTAACTAAGAATTGATACCAAGAAAGCAATGGGGAATCTAAAGGGTCTACATTTGAAAGACAGGATTTTACAAAAAATGGGCTGCTTGCCAGTTCCCTCATGTTTTCTCTTGAAAAAGGAAAGGAAATCACATTGGAAACAGTCTAATAGAAAGCATGTAGCCAACAGACAGGTAGATTCAAACAATATGAGCATAAACCAGCTCAAACTCTGATCAGTAATTTTACTCTATCTCTCAAGTCACCCCCTAAGAAACTATGCAGAACATAAGGAGTATTTGCATTGTTTGAAACAGTACAAAAACCTATAGCAATTTCTGTTTTTTTTAGTGGTGCTGTTTGTAAAGGTTTTTCGGTTTTGTTTTGTTTTGTTTTTTTTTTGGTTTGGTGCTTTAGTTTTTTCACTTGTTTTATTTTTTTTCCATTGCCTTCATTGTAGTTGCTTCAGATTTACAGAGGTGTAAGTCATTAATTTCCTAATCAGTGATTCATTCCTCTGCAGATACACTGACGAAACCATGGCAGCAGAGCCCTGCGCAGGAATAAAACTTTGGCAAAGGCTTTTTATTCTCAGCTTGAAAGCCTGAATCTTCATCAAAGACAGACGGAGTGTTTCCAGTCTTCAAACAGCTGCAAGGTCAAGTCTTTAAAGTACAGCTGTCCATCAGGTGCATAGCAAAAAGCAATGTACCTCCTACCACGTGGATATAGAATATTTCCTTCTGAAACTCTTCTTAATGATGTGTTCCTCAATGACAGCTCTGGTAAGAGGAAGCGCATGCTGGGCTGTATTTGGCAATTGTCCAGAGTGCAAGATATTCCTGTTTTTTCAGCTGTGTACCAAATACGACAAATTCAGAGCTTTGATTGCATAGTCCTGTCATGCTTCCTATGTCTCTTATAATAGAGAATGCATTTTACTTTTACATTGTCATATGTTAGCATATAGGAGGATTTTTAAATTTCGGCCCATGAATTTTTGTCACTGCTGTCAAGACTATATTTTTAAATTTTTATTCAACCCCATCTTTGTCCAACACAATGCCTACTGGAGAAGAGTCAAATCTTCTCTTTGTCTTCAGGAAAAAATACATCTGTTTTCATAGCTATGCAAGCCTGCAGTAATTGGGGATCAAGAGATATTGTAAAAGAGTTGTTGAAGGAAATCCTGGAGTCTGGGTCCTTAGTATTCCCATCTCTAATTGATTTGCTTATTATAAAGAGAAATAGCTCTGCGACTGTGTTTCAAAACACAAGTACTTCAGCTAATATCAAGAATGTACAGAATACAGAGATACAATCTATACAACATGTTGTGAAAATAATTATTACAGTTGCTGCACCAAAATGACCTAGAAACATGAAAAAGAGTTTAAGAAAAATTTAAGTCCATAAAATCACAGTGGTAGTTGTAGTTCTTTAGATGCTTTCCTGTTTGTTTTCATGTCTCCACATACCTACAAGTCTATTTCTGACCAGGCATAAAAGTTCTGAAACCTTAGTGAGGCGCCTGGTATTCACCATGGCCAAATCAAACTTCAGGAGATAAAGGAGACTGGGAGCCCCAAGCCTGCATACATACTCAGGATATGCCTAGCATGTGTAATTAAAATGCACAAATAAAGTGAATTGCTTTGTACTGCCCTTATCGTATAAGCCCTTATACTTCATTAGCTGCTGTCTACAAGTGACATCATTGTCAATGTTTCTTACGCAGTTCCTTTCATACATTTCCTGAGGAGGCCTGTAGGAATCAGCTCACTCACAGAAATTCCTTTAGATGCAAGGGCACCTGCTACATGTACTCCAAATGGAGTTCTGGAATTAAATAACCATTCTCCGTCAAAACCTTGTACCTTGTCAGTATGAATTAATGGAGACCACAGCTAGACAACTTTGTGTGTGTGATACAGTTGCATACTAAATACATTAAATACATTAGTGGATTATTTATTAAAAAGGTCACTCAAAGATGTGATTTTATAAAAATTTTTTTATGACTCCGACTGCGGAGTTTAAGCATTTGAGTAAAAAAAAGATGCAAAGGAAAGGTTGAGAACTCAATGATACAAAAAATGGGGAAAAAATGAGAAGTTTCGTTTTTGTTTTAATTTGTATTTGTAGTTTTATTTTTTCCTTTGCATGTACATTTTCCTGAAGATTAAGGTGTAATAAAATTATCGTGTAATAATACTGATAGATGCTTTCCATTACTAATTATTTTCAGTGCTTGAACTTGTTGATAGAATGTATAAAAATATCATTTAAATGAGAAACTATAACTGCAAACAAATTAATAAGTCTTCTTTAGTAAATCAGAAAACAATTTTATTTGTCATTTTCATACTGTAGGAAAGGATTATAGTTCCACTGAAATATACATTCATTAACTTAAAAAATGGACAAATAGCGCATAATTTCTGAATTTTCTGAAATGCAGCTTTGTCTGATGCATTTATTTCATGATAAATAAAAGATCATTTTACATGAAATTTCAGTGTGCAGACACTTTAGTGTGTAGCATTAATATTGCTTGCTCATTCTTGTGATAAAATGTAGCCTTGCTAAGCCTTTCCTTATATACTCTGCTTGTGGAATGTATATATGCATCCAGAGAAACACATCTGTAAAGAGGTGATGGCAGTCTGGGTTGCAACACAAGCAATTCAAGTACTGCTAAGAGGACTGGCATCGCATGCAGGCCTTTGCATCCTCAGGCAAAGAAGTTCAGGTCTTGAATGTCTCATCTTCCTGTCTCTCTAGCTTTATTTTGCTTTGTTTGTTCCCTCGTGTATGGTTTTATAACGAGTTAGTTACTCCAAGGATATGTCCAAAATTGTAATTGCTCTAAGGGGAACAGAGAAAGAAGAGGCAATCTAAATAATTAAATTGAAAGTCATCTTATTTTTTCCCCCAAGATGGAGGAACAAAAGTCTTGGCTTGCCAACAGTATTTCAATAACCATAATTTGTCCTCCTGTGATGTAACAGGTCTTTTCTTCCATATCATTAAAATTTATGGATTCATCTCCATTTCACAACAAAATAAACTAGCCAGTAGTGACCATTCCAAATTTTAACTTATGGCTATTATTTCTGTTTATCACCCTGTGTTTTCATTTCTCCTTCAGTCTCTTAGCCATTTATAGTATCGAGGGAAATTTCATTCACTTTGTCTGCCACTGTAACCTGAGTTCTTCTTCAGCTCTCTCCAGAGAATTCTCCACATGAAATATATCGTACTTTGGAAGCATCTCGCGTTTTCAGACTCTGAATAATTTATTTCTCTTGTACATTCCTCGTATCATTTTTTTTCCTCATTTCTTCTTTCTCTCATTTTCAATAATGAGGGCACCATTCACTACCATGATGAACCAATCTCACCTGCTTGCATACTTCCCTGGTGTGCCATTAGTAACACTCACTGTCTTCTGTCAGCATTTACAAAAATGTGGATGTCTACTTTTTGTTAGTACGCGAGCAAGCAGCATTATTTTACAGAAGTTGCTCTCAGGCATTAATTGACATGTACCTGCAGTTCACCATCACGATAGTATTGAAAGCAACACCCGTGCAAATAATATAAACACTAAATTACTACCAAATTAGAGCACTTAGCCATTACAATTATGAATGTTTGCGTATGATTAGAATCAAATGTTGTAATGGTGTAACAGTGGCCCAATCAGTCAAGAAAGACAAGTAAAACTTATCAGCTTCCTTGGGTGCTATGTGTATTTTCTAGATAAGAGGCTAAAGGCACCCTACAGCCAGGAGGAAGGACAAGAAAGGGGGAAGAAATACCCCGCATTCGTATAATACTACTGAAAAGAAAGATGGTGTTTTGCAGAGTTCATTCTGAGTATCTGTTAGCTTAAATCATACTGCAGCCTATGAACATTTAGATGATACTTAGGGCCCTGTAAGCATAATGAGAAATAGTTTTGGAAAATGTGCATTGTGCTGTTAGATACCTCAGGAAGCTCCTGCTCGCCATGCACTTTCTCTAAAACAAGAGGTTTGGGAGACAAAAATTTGAAAGGGAGCCAGCAGGATTTCAGCTTTTCTGTCTTACTCCAGGTCTGACTAGTTAAGTACTTAAATGAAATAATTTGCTCATTGCATATCAAGAAGGGAACAAAGAAATTAGTCTCTTCAAGGATGATAAAACAACGCACCGTTTGACCAGACTGAACAGTTTTTCCACTGGAATGAAAGAGTAACATATTTCTGTTTCATTTAGGACAAATTTTTTTTCTGATGATAGTCAGTAGAAAATATCAAGGAAAGAGTACAAATATAAGACCAGTGTCTAATTATAGTTTCCTTGACCTGTTTAATAGCATGCTGTGTGACGAATCACACCCTATCGTTTGTTTTCAGCCTGCCATTTGCTAGCTTCAGTTGAAGGTCCTTTGGTTTTGTACTAAAGAGAGGGGCCAATCATTTGCTATTTATGTGCTTCATGAAACTCCCGATTTTATGGCTTTCTTTCACATTCCTCATCAGTCATCTTTTGTTCAACCTGAAGAGCCCATGTCTATGCAGTCATTCATCAGTGAAGTAATGTTGAAAAGGGGATGTATTTGTGTTGTTTTATACAGATACAAATAGAGCTACTGAACAATCATAAAGGTTCTTTTGCTGATATAAGTTTCTTTATCTACAAAAAAAATCCAATAAATTCATGTGTTACTTTTAACTAATATTTACACCATGTGAACCAGTCACCACAGATTTCCTTTTTAGTATTTCCTCTTGTTGAAGTGTTTGCTTCAGAACTCATAGCTGAAGCATTAAGATCTCTTTGGTATGGCTTTCAATAACTTCAGGCGAAATATACATTAAGATTTTAGCATGCATGATTCATGTACAGAGGACTGCATAAAATTATGAAATAGAAAGCAATGCTGAATATGCAATTTTGCCAGATACTGCACTAAAAAAATATATTCTTTTGTTATTTGTCTCAAAAATCTTGTAATTTCTCTCAACTTTGACCAATGACAAAACCTAAAAATAGGCTAATCATATGCTGAAGTAATTCAGAATAACACAACTGCTTTACATATATGTCCTTGCCATAAAGAAAGCAAATTATTTGCAAAACCTGATGGTGCCTGACTCCGAGATGCTTAATTTTAATAAGAGCAATTGTAATTTTAATAAGAGTTATTATGCTGGAATACAACAGCATTGTTCCATATGTCAGGACTAGAAATGTAAGCAATGGCAGGAACAGGACCCCTGCCAACATACTGTTTGACTGTAGTTGGTAAGCACTCACCCAGACTAGGCCAGAGGAGCTTGTAGCTCTTATATCCATCTAGGAGTTTAGGTGCAATCAATCAGTCATGAAAGTATTCATATACGATGATGGACTATGGCTGGCATTTCAAGTATTGAATCTTCTCCTGTGAAAATAAATAGTTCAGCTCTGCGACATGAAATATCAGGCCACAGAGTGCAGCAGCACTGAAGCACCCAATGAAACAATCCCTCCCTTGCTAAGGAGAAAGACAAAAATATCGTGTCCTGAAACAGCTCTTGAAAACATAAATATTTGTTTTCCACACCCTGGTAGTCAGGAAACGTGTTAGTAGTTGACTGCGATTATCAGAGTCAAACAGCTGTAGAGGTCTGGGGAATAGCAATGGCACACCGGGACTCAGAGCTCGAGCTGGGTTCAAACCGGCTCTGGCTGCTACTGCCTGAGTATTATTTTCACAGACCCAGTGCAGCCAGCTGTGAAACTAATTATTTCTCTGCTTCACTTCCTGAAGAAAAGAAGACCACACTATAAAAACTGGTAGTGCTATTGGCAAGTTTTGGCCTATTTTTCAGCAGTTTCAGCCAAAGTCTCCTCATACATTAAGTCCTTCGCTAGTCTTTCAATGACCTCCCTGAAATAAGGAGTGAATTACCCTGGTTAGCCAGTGCAGGAACTTTGCCACATCAGAAACTGTGCTGCAGCAGCTCTGTGGCCTCTCCAGACATATCAGACTTCCAGCCACTGCAGACAACAGCATCCTCATATCCTCACTCTACATCTAAGGCTGAATTTCCCAGAGGAGTTTTGAATTGATGATATTAGTTTTGCCATGACAAATGTTTGCTTTTAAAACATCTAATATGGGTCCAAGAGTACAGCCACACCATACACAAAGACACGGTTGTTTGGAAGCTCAGTTGCAGTAGCAAAATATCAACAGGAACTCTTATATGGCTTTGTCTTTTAAGGCTGAAAATAATATCAGCATTTTTTATTATTTTTTCCTGTGAAAATAAGAATAATTTTGGAGATAAAAATGTAAACATAATGAAAATGCAGTGAAAGTTTTCTCTCCCTCACCCTCTCAAATACAAGTGTTTCCTCTTCCTTTAGCCTTTCACTATTGATTGAATTCTGTCATTATGTAGCGTCTATCTTAATCTTTTGGTGATGAACATAATCTCTGAAATGTTCGTGTGTGTTTTCACAAGAAAACAGTCTCTTCTTTCTATCTGGGCTTCAGCAGCTGGTATGATTTAGGTGTTCAGCACCACTATTCTTCAGTCCTTCAAAGTTTTTAAGCATTAAGGAAACACATTATAGTTTCCCTCTTTTCTTACATTTTTTTTCCTTCTTTCTTCCTTTCCCTTAGAAGGGGAATAGTTTCTTTCTCAAAAGAGTAGATATGGGTGGATTGTGTTCTTCCCTTCCCCCCAAATGAAGGAAAAAGTTATAATCTGTTGTTGAAACATTTCAAAGAAAACCACACTTCTAAAAAAGTTGTCCTTATGACTTATAAGCTATTTCTTATAAGCTCTAATAAGCATGTGTATGTCTGGATTTTTTTTTCCTTTGCTTTATAGAGTAACTATTCCTTCACCAGGAGATTAAGCATCTTTATCTACATGGGAGGCTTATCTCAGAATAAGATAAAATACAAACTAAGCCAGTACGCTGATAAATTATTCCCTCCTCTTTTCTTGTCTTCAATACGCTTTTCCTAGTGCAGTCTTTCATGTATTGTACAAGCTCATGCTTCTCAGAAAGGGATTAAATCTAAACTGAAATGGTCAGTTACACCGGAACAAGTGCTTATGGCAGGTTGCATTGATATTGCTACGCTACTTATCACTAGTAAGACTTCACATATACCAGTACAATCAAGAAGCCTGTTATGCATAGTCAAGTTTTCTACTAGGCAACCCACAAGTAATGATACTTGCTTCACTGTTTCATTGATGAACAAACATTGGTGTTTGTTTTACATTTCTCTACATACCTTGGCTCACAGTGCAGGCACTGTGTAAGCAAGACGCCAGAGGCTGACTCAAGTCAAAAGTGATATATCTGGATTTGGACTGAGCTGTTAAAATTAGGTGATTAATTTTTCCTGCTAAGAGGGTGTTGCATTAAGATGAAGTCTTCCGTAGTGCTGGCTCTGCATGCAATTTCACTTTTCCCTAATGTTTAAAGCTGACTGGATCTTAGACTTTGGTCCAGGATCATTTCTGAGCTGTCATCATGTACAATTTTCTCTTCCAAGATATTTACCAGGAAAATGTTTCCACCTAAAGGGAACATTTGGACAGTTATATATTCCTCACTCACCATTCTCTGATCTTTGCTGAGCTTTTGTTGAATAAGTTGTATTATATTAGATACAACCATGAAATAGAGCAAATTTGTCCATCTTTGGCACCATTTATTCATTAGATACTTGTAACAGAAGTGACACATCCACTGACTATATAAATATCAAAGGCATGCTACGGATAGCATAATTTTTTTTTCCTGGTGCTAAAATATAATATGAAAAAAAAAGATATACAGCATCCTCAGTAAGACAGATATTGTTGTCATGCTACCAACAAAAGGATTTTATTTTTGTATAAAGAAAGCACCTTCATTAGCAGTCTTCAAGGACAAAATATTTTCTAATTTCTTTTAATGTTCTCAGATAAAGTGACATTTCTTCACATTTAGCCCCTTGTTTGAATTTGACCCATTGCTAGGAAATCTTGGTTCAAAGCCCCCAAGTGTTTAACAGCCTGCCAGGACTCAGCTGTGCTAATTCATCTCAGCACTTTTGTTGGATCTCTCTCAGAGTCTGGCACAAATTTAAAGTTAAAGTCTCAGGGATTGGTGCTTTATGGCAAGTTGTATCTGCAATGACAGATTCACAAGAGTATAAGTATATAAATAAGTAGGATAACTTCCCTGTATTGAGTCTTGTCTAGTGGAATAGATGAACTTATATCTTCTCCATCCTTTATATCTAGACAACACTTGTGTTTTTACAAATTGCTTTTTTTATGAGATACTACATGGATGAGAAGCTCCAAGGAAGTCTGAAAAAAAAAAAAAAAAAAAAAGGCTAAATCATCATTTCTTCCCTTACTGCTCTGGTGCAGAAACAGTTTGCTAAGTTTTTTAAGCAGAATGCAATGGGCTCACATCCCATCTATGAGGAATCAAGGAATCAAGACCTACTAGTAAGTGTCATGAAAGACCTACTATTTTTTCCCTTGTTCTCTTCTAGTCCACCAGTAAGAAAGATATAACCCTACAGATATAACCCACCATCTCCATACTGACTGGCGTATAGCCAGTCCATTCATGAATAAACATTTAATGTAGGCAGTGAAACTAGAAGTCCATTCTGATTGCTCTGAATCACATTCTGAAAGTGCTTATTCTAAGGACTTAACCCAGTCAGTCCTTGAAAAAGTAATATTAATGCAGCATCAGTATGATTACTTGCACACTTTCAAATGTGGATGTCTTTTTTAAAAAAATATTCACATTGACATTCAACATCTGATAAAGCCCATGCAACTTGTTCCTTCACGCAAGTGCTCATCATCCTCTTCTGTATTCTTAAGCACATTAAGCTATATTACAATATCTGTTGTTTCTTCCTGTCATGAAAGGTTTAACTCTGTCCACTATTGCCAAGAAGATTCTTTCCAGAATGCTTTGGTCATCACACTTGCTTTTTCAATATCTCAGCAACACAATAATCAAATTATTTTTCTTTATATAAAATTTTCCTGCCATTTCTTTGCCAACATCATTGCACACTCAGATCTTTCAGTTAGACTGGATGGATATTTCCCAAGGGACTAACAATAAAATTCTTTTTTAAAAAAAAATCCCATCTTAGTCTTTGTCAAATTCAATGATTCTTATAAAGTATGTCAATATAATAATTGATTTAAAGGAAAAGTATTGTAACTAATATATTGCAATAGTAGATAACTTCTATTGATTGTTTATTCTAACAGATTAGAATAGTATAGTTTTGTTCATTTTTCCTTACCTGTTAGATTCAAGTAAATATTCATAATTTCTCCTTTAATTAATTTTCCATCTATTTCACCTGAAATGGAAATAAGTTCCCTGCCACTTATGATTCCCAAGGACAGAATAAAAATGAACGTGTACTATTTTCCTTCTACCCAAATCAGCACATGAGCCTGTAGCCATGAAATATAAGACAATACCTCAGTAAAGATAATTTCTTATACAGTCATAGACTATAGTCTCTAACTGCATAGCATAGCCAGTGGCATTAATCCATGTTTCAAACACATATCAACAAAACTGACTTTGTTACAGTCCAAAAGGGATCCAATAGTATTGCATACTTATTCCCATGATAAATCTTGACAGGCTGGGCTAAAGCCTAAAAACGGTGTACTTGTAAACCACTTTTCTTACATCTTTATGTAGGGAAATAACTCCTGGTTTTGTGATATCATTGTTACTTGTTAGAAATGTGCTGCATTTTATTGTATTTAATATTTCTTAAATAACAGAAAAATACTTATGTAGAAAGCTGCCTTCTAAGAGTTCTCATTCTCCTGTCTGTAACCAGATTTATTATCTGATATCTCTGCTTATGAAATGTATTAGAATAAACCACACTGTGAATTTCAATTTCAAATGCTACCCATGAGTCACTGAAGGTTGACATTATTTCCTAGGATCACACGATTGTTTTAACACGTGGTGTATTTAAAGCAGCAGCCAGTTAATCCCAACTAAAAAAATACATACTTGATTCTAGGTCTCAGCTCTTCAGTGTTAAGGAGACATGAACTTACTCTTACAAACTTCCTTGCAATGATGCTTACCTTACTAAATTCCCTTTAATTATTCACTCAGCTTCCACATTTATACAGGAAATATTATCAGAAAGCAACAACCAATGGTGTTTATTATGTACATGGGGAAGACAGTACATAAAGACAAAAGCATGTGGAGGAGAGAAATTGTCACTAAAGACTTCAGGATCAAACATGAAAATCCCACCTCCTGAGACACCTCCCTTCAGTCTCGGCCAGCTGTCAAGTTTCCAATCCTAAACAAGGAGGAAATAGGCACTTGTCAAAAACTATTTATCCCCTCCTAAAAGAGTTGTGCAAAATAGGAATGATATTCTTTAGTCTGTGTTTCATTGAGCTTACAAGACACTAACTGAAGAGAAATGTTTAACCTTCTGAGGAGGCTAAAAGATGGTAAGATATATGTTGTTCTTTGTTGCTAAGATTTTAAAATAAGAAGCATAGGACAAAGACTCGAGGGAGAAAAAAGCCTTCTCCTACCTTCCTCAGTGTGGATAGAGCAGATTCCTAAAAGCCATTTTAGTTGCCTAAAGAAATGGTGTGATTTTTCCAATATACCTTAAGGAAATGCTTTAGGAATTTTTAATTGCTTAAAGGAATTCCTTAAAGGAATACCTTAAAGGAATTGCTGTTCCCACTGAACAAATGTCTTGCCATAGACTTTGCTGCTACGTAACTGCACGTGTTCCTTCATGATGCCAAAGAAATTCTACTTATTCTACTACTCCCAGTTCTGCATACTTATCTACAAATCTACTGATGTCACCTCTCTGGTGTCATTTTCCTTTTTATGGCTTCCCTTTTCATCTCATATCCTTTTTTGTTTGTTTGTTTCACATTTCTCCTTTGTCTCATTAACTTACCTTCTCCCTCAGTCCAGGGTTAACAGTTCTGGACCCCATAAATATCATCTTTTTCCTGATACTTTTAACTAGCTACTCATACCCAGCTCTGTGTACTGCTGCAAGTTTAGTTGCACTGCAGAAGGAAGGCCAGAACTAGGAAGACAAGACACACAGGAGGCATTGAAAATTATTGATTTTCATTCAGATTATACTGATGATTCTGTTTTAAAAGGAAGTAGTAGATATGCCACCAAAAGGAAAATCTGGAAAAGTAGATGAACATGCTATCTACCAGGATCAGGAGTATAGAGCTTATCTACCAAAATACAGGAGAAGTAACCTCAAAACAGAAAAGATCTCAATAGCACCTGAAAAGAAAATACCATTATCAGGGGAAAATAACACTGCCAACTTCCCTTTGGAACTCATCAGAGATAAGTGGGCTGGGCTGGAGAAAATCTTCAGAGGAATGAAGTTTCAGGATAAAGTTCAAAAAAGTTCAAAATTATTTTAATTGCCAAAGACCATAAAAGACAAAATAAGTAGACTTGCACTAAGAAAAACTCTGATATGACCCAGCAAAGAATAATAACATAAATTCAGAAAGGACTGGAATATCACACAAAAAGAACTACGCGTTCTTAGGGACATGAATAACAGGAATGAAATTGAAAGCTGCAGAGAGGATTGTTTGCTGAAGGACTACGATCTGCTGAGTAATAATCTGGAAATAAATGAGTGTGAGAATGCTGATTAATGATCTGATTGATGATGATGATTGTATGATATAGCTACGAGAACAACCTACATAGATGTAAAAATGTGTATCCAGAAAATAAAATAAAAAATGCTATTGAAGCTCCCTGTAGATGAAAGAACAATATATAAAGCAAATAACTTGCTTTCTTTAGTAACATCTGCCCCAGAACACATCTCCTACCCTATTAGTACCTGTCTATTGTTTGCTGGAAATTGACCCAAATTTGCTTCTGTGATTATGATTCCACCTCTTGGAGGCAAGGCAACTTGATCATTTCTAGAGATAAATTGCCAGAAATGCATTTATTTCACCCAGGTCACATCTTTCAAGTCAATTTTCTCACAGTTGATTTTCAGAACATCTTTCTGAACATGCATTATTCAGTTATTAGCTATAATGAAATACAAATCCAGCCTGCGTTCTCTAAGGTATGAATCTGTCCCTTTCCACTTCCTGAAACTAAATAAAATACTTTCAAAATGAGGGAATACAGCACCTTACTGAGAGGAAAAGGAGATACTTACTACATTTGTCACATCTCCCTTAAAAGCACCTATTAATATTGCTAAGCCTGATGAAAAAAAAAAAAAAAAGGACAAAAGTTGACATAAATAATTAAATGTACCTAGGGCATCTCACGCACAAGCTGTGATGGCTTCCAAAGTATTTATTTGTAAAAAGTATTTCACAAGTGAAAACTGAGGTCACTGTGTCTTCATGTTTTCTGTTCAAAAATAAATAACTAAACAAGTAGTATCCCTGCTTACAGTAAAAAATATATATTCAACCAATGGAGAAAAGGGGAGACATTAGCTGATGAAAACAATCATTTTTTCTTTTCTGATGAAAGAAAAAAAAAATTACCCCAATGAGACCTGCTCAGAAATTTAGTAAGGGACTCCCTCTATCTTTTTCTCCCTCAAAGTGTGGTACGCATGACATTCCCAGATAAAACTGTCTTTCCTCTTGCGTCATGAAAATCCATAAAACCCCTATAAAATATTTCAAAGCTGTTTCCTGTCACAAAGCCATCAACTCTTAACCTCCATCTCCTTAGCTTTTTCTGAAGGCATTTTACTTTTAATTTTTCCTTGCAAACTTATGCACAGCGATAGCAAAAAGCAGGTGGAATGACCAATTGCAGCTACTGCTGAGGCTAGGGATCGCAGATTATCCTATACCTTCTAGTTATATAACATTTAGCTGGGAAATGAGACATGTTTAGTACTTGTGAGAAAAACATGGATGTGTGTTGGTAGCAATATACTGGAAGAAAAATGAAAGCCCTGCTTTTTTGGTCCTGCTAGTGACCAGTTCACCCACATCATGCATCACTGATTTTTTTCTCCACTCCAAAACATGAAAGAGGGTGGAGGGTGCTAACTGGTACATTAGGGTTGATATCTGGGCTATACGGTGTACAAAACTGTAAATGACGCCCCCCAATTCCTGGCCTACTGGGTGACCATCTTATGGATAGTTTATTACAAAGGTGTCCTTCAGCTAAAGCTCTGGTAAAATCAGGCTTGGTCATACTTATCTAATGTTGACTGTGCGTTATCATTCCCTATACATGATATATCTAAAGCATCAGGTCCAGTGCAAGAAACCAGGGGAGAGACAGAGCTCCTTTCATGACTCATTTCCCTGTACCCAAGCACTTACTGTGATTTGAGCTTAAGGACAAGAGAGGGAAGAGGGAATCATGTTTATAGTATCTCTATGTGCAATAGCATTTACATCCAATTTTGTTTCATAACCAATCATAGGGCTACAGATTTTTTTTTTTTTCTTTTCAATTTAAGCTTGAATTCTGTACCACAGTTCTAACAAAAGGAAGACATTGTGCAAATCTATACAATCTCCTTCTGGCTTATCAGTGATTTTACAATAGGAAATGGTACTTTCTGAAACTGCGTATTTATTATGTTTCTAGCATTCTAATTACTTTGCTACTCTCTTGTTTCTTCTGACCTGAAATTCTACACAAAAATAGAGGGAAAGCCGTTACAAATGTTGCACTCATGTTCTAACAGTGCCTTTTCTCTTGGAATCATCTGCATATCGGTGTGTTCCTCAAAGGTTAGCATGATTTTATCGAGCAATGGTATGTGATAAACCAAGGAGTGTGATATTTTCTAGGGATATAGTTTCATCAAAAATGTTGTTCAGTGGAAAAATATTAATAAAACATTAGTAGGTTTCAATAATTCTGCTCTGTATTATACCTATGCCAGTGAAATCACAAACAAGGCATGAACCAGTAGATATGTGATAATATTTTGGATCCAAGTTATAACTTCCAATGAAAATCTCATCCCAGCCTATTCAAAGAGGCATAAATTTAGGCAAAATATACTAATTAGATTTAAACCATTTTCACACATTTTCTGAAATTATTCTTTCCTCGCTAAACAGGATGGTGTCGTATATATAAAAGATATAAAAGATATAAAAGACAAGTTGTGCACCAAGTTTCTTTCAGTCTTCTCACTTCTGAAGATACTGAATCTTCAGGAGCAACTGTTTTACAGTTATCCATAGATAATGGAAATTGGGATTGTTTAACCATTGGTAGAATAAGGATCTGAAAAACCTTTCCAGAGGTGATTTTGTGCAAAGGACAAAACTACTGCAACAAAAACATCAGCATATGTGCTCCAGAAAGATATGCTCTCAGTAGGCTTATCATGAATTCTTCTACACTTTCATTCTCCAGATGCTTGTAAGGTATAGCCCTAAGCAAAATGCATTGCGAAGTCTAAGCTGAAAGCATGAATAAAAGAAAAGGGCAACAGAGTGAAGAAGAGGGAACCAGATTCCTTCCTCTACAGTATCTCCCTGATTATTTTTTTTTTATATCTGTGATTAACTGATTTCATTCTTTCTTGCCTCTTCTGGTCAAAAGTAGCAATATTATCTTTGCCATTTGCTCCTGCTATTTCCCACAGTTGCACTTCAGTCCTTTTCAGATTAAATGTTGGCCAACCAACTCTTGGTCCCAAACCGTGAGGTCTTGGACCATCACGTTCATGTTAGAGGTAGTTGCAATGGCTTTATTTGGTATTATGGATGAATACAGATGAGGCCAACTCTCACACCGAACCCATGTACAAAGCAGATAAAGAAAACACTGATACCCCTTTCCACACAAAAGGAAAATACATTTTTACCATACTGAAGAAGTTCTCAAGCAAAATACACAGTTTTGGGAACTGAAGATAGAGGAAATCTCTATAGATACTACAAAATATATATTTTATAGTATATTTCAATGATATATCTATGCAAAAGGCAAAGATTTTAGGAGGAAATATCTGTGTGGGTTTTTAACCTGCTTTTAGAATTGCCCAAACCAACTGTTTTGACATTTTCTAACAAAATGCTTGCACCTTTCTTGTTTGATCATTTGAAATAACTTTGTTTTATAACTAATCCACATAAAACCAATTTAATCTTTTTTTAATATCTTAATGAAAATATTAAAGTATTTGAAATTAAAAAATGTTTCCTTGAATGAAAGAAATGTTTGATGTCCCATTATGCAAGACCTCAGATTTTGGTGTTTTATTCTACTTTTAGAAAAATAATTTTCAGTAATTTTTAGTAAATTTGTTCAAGCAAAACAAAAGAAACATTTCCTCCCTTTCTGCAAAGTGACTCTGGTTGTTCTTGCTGTTGCAAGTTGGATAGAAGTTACGTATAAGACAAACTTTCCATTAGCATTATACAGAGTATGACAGCCTGTTTCAGGCTCCAACTCACTGAAGGATGTATTATGGATTGTTTTATTACGCATGCAGGGCTTTTTACTGAGATGCATACTTCAGCTTCTTTTACAAGCCTTTGTGAAACGCTTCTACTTTGTGTGCAAACCTGGAAGAGAACAAACAGCATGCTATCAAAATAAATCTCACTCAGTAGAAAAAGGCCGAATAGAGGTTAATCCAATTATTTAATGGTTGTCCCCTTTTGCCTCTTCCTTCAGGCAGCTGCACTTTTACATGTTCTGCTCCTGTCTCTTAACATGTTTCTTTAGGCTTCTTTTCTCCACAAAGGAAAAAATACTTCACCGTGCTTTCCAAAAATAATCTTTCTCTATTAAGGGGTTTGTCCATATGGGAGATCATGCTCAAAATCTTGTGCATGAACTGCTGAAATTCTTCACCTATCCCAAATATTTAACTTACATGTAAAGTAAATAGGCCATTGTTCTTAAATGTGTTTGACTTATTCTTGAGGTCACACTTCTAACTGAATAAATATATAGTAGGAGTAGCCCTGAAAAATTAACAATATTTTCTCTGGGGAATTAATAAATAACATTAATACTTTATGGTAAAAATATGACTCCACAGATAACAGCCTAAATAGCAGTAGGAGTCAAATAAATAACCTTAACAGAACTCTAATGAGAAAAAAAAAATTAATGGACTGCATGTATATGTTTCCAACATTCATGCTTCAGGGAAATCAAACAGGCTAACTTCTGCTAATGCCATCCCCCTGGGAGTTTCAAGCCCAATCGGCAGAATGCTCAAAATGATAACCAACCTGCAAGGAGGGAGGACAGCGGGTGAACAGTAAATGAGATGTCTGGGACAATTAATCTTTGGCAAGCCCTTATACCTTGTTGAGTAACAATTCTGCTACATTTAAAATATGTCTAAACATTCTTGCCTTGAGTCCCCTGAACTAGACCTGAATCATCTTTGCATTTTGCAGGTGCTGAGCCCTCATTTGTCACTCACAGCGCTGCTGTAGTCCATCCTCAGTGGTGTTCTGGAACGGACTGAGGTGAACTTTATTTATTCCCCAGTCAGTCTGAGCCAGACTTCCCCTCCCCTGCAATAAACTTGCAATATTTATGCTATAGACATCACCGAGAATACCTTCTGCTTGATAGCTTATTCAAATAATGAAGTCCATTCTCTTTGTTGCTAAATGTAAAGGGAAAGCTTCCCTCTGTGAGTTTTCATTACAATTCACTCACTGAGCAAAATTTGATGTTGTAACACAGCAGAATCAAGTTAACCATGAGGCATCAGAGCATCCTTGCAGTGATGAGGGCTAACCACACCCTGGGCTGCATTAACAGGAACATAACAAGCAGGTCAAGGGTAGTGAGCGCTCCCCTCTGTTTGACATTTGTGAGACTTCATGTGAAACACTGTCTTGAGTTTTGCCCTCCCTGGTGTAAGAGAGGTAAGTGAACTGCAGAGAGGAGGGTCAGGAGGCTGCAACATGTAACACAGGAGGAAAGGTTGAGGGAGTAGGGCTGGTTTGACCTGGGGAAGAGAAGACTAAAGGACTATATAATTGCAAGGGGAAAGTTTCACCAAAAGTGATTAAGCACTGGAACAGGTGCCCAGAGGGGCTGTGGAACCTCCACTCTAAGAGAGTTTCAAAATTTCATTGGACAAGTCACTCCCTGAATTAAATGATCGGTGAAGATGGCCCAGCTCTGCACAGGACCAGGCCAGACAATCTGCAGAGCTGGCCTGTGACTCTCCAAGTCCCAGCATTAGCCTTACTATACATCAAACCTCTACTGTTTAAGTAATGGAGGATCAGATCCTGTTGGAGTAAATCAGCAACAACATTGTACAAAGCTGAACTATGCAGCTTCCCGCTCTTTGCAACAGGGGCTGTAAAATGCATAAGATGCCAAGAGTTTCTTCAAGGATTTAGCAGGAGTAACCTACTCTAGGTCATGCAAGCATATGGGAGATCTGGAAACTGAACTACATATGAATTTCCAGGTAGCTCCCTGATTAATCAGTGATCCATTAGCAATAAGGTTGCTGTGGCATCTATAGAAACAACCTTGCTGGACTGACGTCTTCCATCTACACGCCAGAGGTTTTAAATGGACCAGTGGCAAAAATGTAACTCTTGGTACAAACTTCCAAAATAAATTCTAATGATATTCCAAAGTCACTCTCTTCTTTGTCCCTGGGTATATGCTTATGTTGTTAGCTAAAGTTTAGCAGTATATCAAGAATGGATTTGAGAACAGCAGTTCCCTGCTATTTTGGTTCAGCAAACCAAATAACTTAGCTGTAGACAAAAAAGCTTGTCTAAGCAGCCAAAGATCTAGTGATAAAAATGATAAGTTGTTTGTGAAAGGAAGCAGTAATATAATAATTAAAATATCTTCTATTTCTGTCTTTCTTTGTATGTAAAAACATCCTGATTCATGGTCTGCCCTATTACAGATTAATTAAGAGTCAAATCCCTTGCAGATTCACACCAATTCTTAGATTTTTTTTTAGCCCCTCACAAATATATACTATATCCATCATACATATAATACATTACGGATTCTTTTTTTTTTTTTTTTGAGAAAGTGGTGAATAGTATTGATATAGCAATTAGTATAGCATGTATAGCAATTAGTATAGCATCTGAATAATGAATAATCAAATCTGAGATGTAGAGACTTACATTGCAAAACAGACTAGAAAGAAATGCTGTCATCTAGAGCACTGCATAACAGTTAAGGTGCATTGCAGGATTTTGTCTTTGTTTTCTAAAACATCAGATATGAGCTATTGCCAGAGGGAGATTATCTGATATGATGAGCCAGAGTTTTGATTTGATATGGCAATCCTATGTTTCTCCAATAAAAAAAAAAAACAAGCAAACAAACAAAGCGTGCATATCTAAGAAGCCTCTTCTATAATGAACCATATTCTTCAGAGCATTCACACACTTGCACAGTTCCTATACGATAAGTTGATGTGGTGGGGAAAAAAAATCACATGGCCCATGCTAGAAATTATTAAGACGTGTTCATCATTTTATAGCTGCAGAGCCAAATAAGATGGCCTTGCCATTAAGAATTCTGCATTTAGACAAGATTAGCTATGCCTGTCATTTCTTGTCTTCCTATGCCAGTACACACGTAAGAAGAAGAAAAGAAGTAGAGAAGAAAATCAGGAGCGTCAGGGCATACTAGCATGTTTCAAAGAATGCCTTCAGCACCTTCAGGAACAGCTGTAGCTTAAAGATACCTGTAGTCAGTGAAGGAGAATTTTAGTTTGTAGAGACACCCACAACCCCAGTAGAGCAGGAGGCTGGAAGTGGGGCTTTACCTTATCAAGCACAGATAATTTCAGTGCAAGTCACTCCAGAATCCCTTCTTAGTCAATGAAGAACTTGCATCATTGTCAAAGATAACAAGTTCCATTTGTAAAACAAGCATCTGAAATGGACTAGATGAATTGTATCGTCCTCCACCATCTCCTGAGGAAGTCTATACTGACTAGATTAGACAAACATCCTGTCTTTCTTTGGTTCTGTCCATGATAGACTACTGTTGAACAAGTTATCTATGTGTGATAGATGTGTGAACACTTTTTCTGAGCACCCTACAGTCCTGTCTGGCAGTTCAATGGCTGAGGAAAATGGTCATGATATATTTCCAGTGCACATGTATAGACACACAAATCTAGATGAGGTAGAGTTAAATGATGATTAGCTGTCTTATATACAGATTTTGCCGGTATCCCAGATCATTGCTATCACCACTGCAGCCAAAGAAATTCCTTGAAATGTATAGCAAGAAAATTGCTGGCCAGACTCGAAAGGCTATTGAATGAGTAGTACTCTATAGCGAAAAGTAAAAATCATGGAAAGGAGTAACATTTAGTAGAAAAAAAGGCACATAGACACAGAAGCCAAAGGCTTCCACAGTCTTCTCAGAATCAACTTCTTTATATGGAGAAAAATATTCTTTGAACTGTTAAAGAACCAAAAAGGACACGACACAAAGAAAGAGCTAACATCATCTTTTCACATCACCAAATTTCCTGAGGTATGTCCATTAGTGTTATTCCACCGCAACACATAATTTTGTTGGGAATAACTATCTGTGAAAAAACTGAAATCAAAACAGTTAAGGAGAATTCATATCTGAATGTGCAGGTTTTACATGCTTTTGAAAAAGATAAATTTGTAATCTAAATATAACGCCCAATTCTCAAAAACTAGGACAGGTGATTATTGCCAGGGAGAAAGATACTTCTTTTTTTTTTTCTCTCGCTCCTGGTTTTGAAGCAAAGCCATGAAACTCTTCCAACTTTCCATGAAATGTGCTGTGAAATAGAGCTTCAATCTCATATACTCCATGTCAGGACTCACTCTATTTCTCCAGTTCAAAGGGAGATTATAAAGGATGGGGTGACAGTAACTACCAGTTTCACTGTGAATAAGATTTTTTCTGGCTTGAGATAAAACAAGCCCCATTGAGAATAGAGGGTCAGCATGAGATTAGGGACAAGTGAACTGAAATCAAAGTCACTATAATGTACTTATGTTTTAACTAAAGAAAGAGAATAGCTAAAACAGACTTTGAAGAAATATTATTTTTAGTACACTCAACTTTCAAATGTAATTTGCAGACTGGCTTTTGCTGACACATCTGTCTCATTCCTATTTCCTACTTTATACCTGCAACCAGAGGACAAATAGTTTACCAGCAAATGTAGAAAAATCTTCTCATTTTAAATCCTAGAGACATAAACTCTATAGTTGACTTTCCAATGGGCTAAGTTAGATAATTGCACAGCAAAATCATGAACTCCACAGAGCTGCTATGAAATCTTCAGGCTTTCTTCCCATCACCTCAAATCATGGGGGCAGCTTTAAAAGATACTTGAATTATTGTCATTCAAACATCCTGCTGTTGAGTCATTTTTTTCTAGTTTTTATTTCTGAGGCTTTAAATATGTTATTTTATGATTACCAATTTAGGTTATTTTGCAAAAAAAAAAAAAAAAAAGTAT
>VZSV01000023.1:2103686-2126689 GCA_013398735.1 Nothocercus julius | reverse complement strand
GTCCCTTCCAACCTTAAGCATTCTGTGATTCTATGATTCTAAAGGAGTACAGCCCTGTTTCCAAAACATCTACTGTCCCATTCAGCGCTAGTGTTTAAATCACACCTACAGGGCATCTTTTCTCAGGTGTGAAATCTTTCCTTTTAAGTGACTTGGAATTAGCTGAAGTTACCTCAGTTCCTGATAAAGAAATACTACTTTATAATAACAGTTCCACACACTGAGGTTAAAATAAAAGAGCAGAATTCCAACCCTGGCAAAGAAAGAGGCTGACTTAGAGAAGCCAATGAGAGAGCTTACAAGATATTCGTTATTTGATTTAAAGCACATCTTGTTCAGACCTGCCAGTGCCAAGAGCTCAAAAATCATAAGTCAGGTTTCCAAGTTCTTCATTAACTTTAAAACTGCAAGATTTATTTAAGCTAATTTAATTGATACTTATGTGGTCATGCTGCCTGTCTGCCAGTCCCTCAGAATAACTTTGGGGTATTAACTAATATTAATCAAACTTGACAGAGGTACTGAGGTCTCAGGCAGACTAAGTTCCTGCAAGTGTGATGAAAGTCATTAGTTAGGTGGAGTGCTTGTTGTTGGAAAGCCACTTCTCTTTTGCTTATCTTGCCCAATAGCAGCAGCAGCAGTCAGGTCCCATCTCCATAGCTTTGAATCACATTTAGCATAAATCATTTCTTGCCCAGGCAGCATTCTGAAGAGATAGATAAAGAAAGTGAGGTTAGTAGTATCTCTTGCTGTTGTGAGAAAATTGGAACTGTTGTCCTAGCAAATGGAAGAGGGCTTATAGAAGAACCAAAGGTATCATGGTAGGGGGACACAGAATAGCTGCAAGGAGCTGGGATTATTATGGGAAAAATCCATGGGAAGCTAGACTTCCTCGGTTCCAATGTTCATGGAACAATCTGGTTTAAGAATGGACTCTTGTTAAATCCATTTTTGTTGTGTCCTCAGGCTACATTAGAGTTACATATTTCAGCCTTTCTCTTCAGTTATGAATGGTAGGAGATTGCTTTAATATTTTTTTCATTGACACCTTAGGTACTTACAGTGCCAGGAGCTGGACCTTAAAAAAAAACAAAAACAAAAAACAAAACAAGCAACAACGAAAAAAAAAACTGTTGGCGATATTGTGATAAGATCAATAAAATGATATAAAAAAAGGACTAGCAGGAATCTGCCAGTAGACAAGATAAACTATATCTAAATCATTTCTGGCAGATTTTTCCCTGATTTATTTTGAAAACCCTTGGATGATGGAGATGCAAAAACTTTCCTGGATGCTTTAATTCAGTTTTTCACTGTTGTGCATTAAACCTGGCAGCACTTCTGCACTGTTAATTGGTGTTGATATACATGCACTACCGTGAAAAGCAGGAAACCTTTTATTTATAACTTAGAGAAACAGAGGACCTATATTCCTTATAGAAAGGATAATGATTTTTTCCATTCACTTCTGATTGCACTGGGAGGAAAGGACCCTCACAAAGGCATCCTACCAACAATACATTTTTACAGAATTACCAGCAAAAAATTAATGCAGAAAAGAAATATTTGCTGAGCTCTTAGCATCATATATACAGCTACACAAATAATACATACAAGGAGCACAAAGTTCTCATCACCTACTATTAAGTAAAAGAATTCCTTGAGTGATCTGCTTTCTTCATCTGAATCTTGAAAAGAATCCTCACTGAAAAAGCTTTAGACTTTAAGTCCATCATATTGGTTACTATATATTCTGAACATATTCTGACTGACCCTTCTGTAGAAAAAAATACACAGATATTTTTCTAAGATGCCTCTGATCTGACACTTAACTATAGCTTCCCAGAGTATTCTTATTTGCTGCCTACCATTAAGAAATTTTAGAGGTCTCATGATAATGACCATGTAGTTTTCCTGATCAACAGGAAGTTTTCTACAGCTGAAATATGATCCACAATTTGATCTTGTGCTTGTACATGTATATGAGAGTCTGAAACACAAAAGTATAACTCATGGCAGTAATGTCTGAATGTTGACTAAATTCACATTAAAGCAGTAGAAAGAAAGAAGCATCTCTCTCTTTCATAAGACATATCTTAGTCTATGCTTTGAATCCTCCTTAAACAATCATGGTTGTTGCAAATGGCACTAAAATGCATCTACTACAACATTGTTTCACTTCGCATATTCTTAGGTCTGAATATTTGTCCTTCTGCAGCACTCTGAAAGCAAAACCATCATTTCAATCTAATTGCTTTAACCCAAGGAATACATGCATTTATAACAAAAAAAATCTGACAGCTGTAAAAGGATCTCAAAGTCCTATTCACCCACTAAATAAAAGGAACTCACTCACAGAAATTATGTAACTGAGCTTCCAGCATCAGTGTGTTTTGTCTGACACCTTGAAGAGAGTGTTTGTGAAGGTATCCCTGATTTTTTAATGGTGGAGAGATCCTTGAAAGTTTTAAAAGTACATTTAGAATAATATGTCTATGACTTTCCACCTGAATTTGCAAAGATCAGTGATATTTATTATTATAAAAATTAATGGCTGACATTTTTGTCCTCTCTCATCCTGCGTGGTGGAAGGCATAGCCCCAGACTGAGCTCCCAGTACAGGAGCTGGCTGGTGCTGGTCTTTGCTACCCAATTAACAACCCCTTCTTGATCTGACTGCACATTCATTCTCAGTAACACAAACCTGTGCAGAGTGCAACTGGTTTGAACTTAGATCCTTCTCAACATATGATCCTTAGAGGCCATTTCATGCAAAGGGAGGTCTTCCTTCCCTCCAGCTAAAGCATGTAATCCCACCAAGTTCTCCTTTCCTCTAAATACTCCAAGCTGGGTTTCTTGCTTCATTTCAGGGTTAATGGCAGTGGCAGTGGCTCACACTTCACATTTTTATTATAGTTTAGGCTTTCCCCACCATGTCATCCTCCTCTGAACTAGCCAGGTGCGAATTTAGATATAGCACAGATATGATGGGAGCCAAGCAGTGTGACAAGAGAGCCCACCTAGTCCAGCCACTACCAGTGTGGGAATCATAGAGAAAACTGAGAAAGGTGCTGAAGGTCTCTTGATCCGCATTGTAAATTTATGTTAGCTAACCCTAGATGTTTTCAGATTCATAAAATTTGATCTTAATCTTCATTAGTAATCTAGGAAATCTTAATTAAATTCTTCAAAATTATTAAAAATAATGAAGCTGAGTAATCTTCACTAAAAATAGAAGTCACATCTATTTTATTACAAGTTTGGCGTGCAGTGCTATCTCAGCTTTTGCTTGACACTGCAAATAACTTTGCTGGATACAAATTTCAGAAAAAAATGTCAGACTGCCTAAATGCATGGCCACTTGTCTTCTCTCACAAAGCTTGTTGTTAACTTTTGAGTACTTGGATCAAAGAGTCAAAAAGAGCTTCCATCAGAAAGGCAGCATATGAACATTGGGATTTTGCACTATTTCCATAGTTACCTCCCAGAAATACTCAGAGGATGAAGTTAGGATAAGAAATGATAAAAAATAGACTGGAAGTCAGAGGCGTCGTGTTCTTGAGAGACCTTGCAAATTCTCCAGCCCTGACAGCTCTGACTGCTTGGATTAGCTGGTGCTCTGAGGACTAAAGCATTTTGATTTTTTTCTCTCTTAGACACTGAAATTACCTCCAGCCTCCCCTCAGGGACCTTACAAGGGGACAAGCACATTAAGTCACTTAGCCACTGTTCTAGAAACAGCCACTAAATAAAGAATCCAGGGGAAGAACAGGAACTGCAGGGGGCTGTTAAAGTGTAGGCTGTTAAGTTATTAAAATTTTGTAATTCTAGTTTTGTAAAGGACTAAGTAATTACTAAAATTGCATAAGTTTGAAGATAACTATAGAATAATAGAATCAAAAAAATAACAGTTTGGAACAACCCCTAGAAAATCATCCAGCACAGCCCAGGCAGGATCAATTATCCCTGTGTCATCCTTGACAGATGTTTGGCTAACCTATTTTTAATATCTCTAGCAATTAAGATTTCACAGCCTCCATAGAATTCTGTTCATACAGCAAGAAGCTATATTTTTGACTAGAGCTGTCACTTTCTCTTACAATTAGAAATATTTCCTAATATATAACTTTTTTTTTTTTTCTTGCTGCAAATAAAGCCTATTATTGTTTCACTGCTATCAAGAACTTGGAAAATAGCTTACCCTCTCATTCTCTGTAGCAGACTTCCACGTACCTGAATTCTCTTATCTTCTCCCCAGCATTTACTCCATGTTAACCAGGTCTGTGTCTTTTGCTAATCCCCCAAAAGTCTCTCTCAAAGAATTGATATATCATCCTATTTTTGTTTTTCTGAGTATTTTTTTCTGTGTTCCTATGATGTTTCCTCTTGCTTTTTTTGACTAAATTGTCAGATTGACAACTGTCTTAAACTGACATCAGTTGACAATGTCTTAAATTGACATTCTATCTGTCAAAAGACCTGCGACCCTTCTTGCCTCTTTGATTACTAACATATTTTTGGCATTTCTATGTTCTTTATGCATTAAACCAATAACCATTAATCAAGTATACAACTTATACTTGCGTAAAGAGTATAAAAGAGTAAAATATACTCTTTCCTTTTCCCATGCTTGTTCTTTTTGAGCCTACTGTATCATCTTATGTTCATTTTCCAGTCATATGAGTTACCCAGCATCTCTGTTATGTTAGTTACATCACAACAGTGCTGACATTAGGTTTATTGCATTAACGTACAGATGTTGATATAATACCTACAGTATAGAAATATTTGATGGGCTGACCAGCTATCCCTTTTTTAGCCCTACTCAGAATAATCTCAGTGACCTTTTGGGTACTAAGAATAATCTTTATGAGTCTGGGTCCTTGTCCTCTCTATTTAGTTAGGATCTTGTCACCTATCGCTGCTGTTCCAAGCTGGATGTCCTCCTTTGTAGAGTCAAGAGAATATGCAAGGATAAATTAGGTTGGCCAGATGATGCCCCATTTTGTGAAGTGAACACCCTCCTTTTTAGTGAGCATTGAAACTCATCTCCTGATGAAAGGACCAAAGTATACATTCATGATGATCACTGAGGTGGTCAAAATTGGGGTTTTGCTTAGGAAGGAAGTAATTACAAAATCGTATATGTCAATTACTTATGTAAATGATTAGTTACATGACTACCTGGTCATTTGCATGCACAATTACCCAAACCAAATAAGCAACCATGATAAATTTAATATGCAAATTAAGTACGTAATCAGGCATTCAGCTAATTCACACCTAATTGGGCACACCTCATTTTGAAAATTATTTCTCTAATTTTCTGCCTACCTTTAAACATTTTAGGTGAAGGCTCTATAACTATCCTTCATCGTTATAAAAACAGAGCAGGAGAAATCGCATTTGACCACAAGAAGCATATGTAGTAGCACTATCCTTAAGAATTTCTTTTTATCTTTTTTTTCCCCACTTCGGGTTTTTTGGACAGCTATACAAGGTCCTACCATGCCAGAATATTGTCATCAGTCAGTTTACAGCCTCCACTCTACAGCAATCTATTAGACGTATGAGAGGAATTCAACATCATCAGCACCAAAATATGGAGTTTATGACAGGACTTTCTTTTAATTCTGTGACTCTTACTTTCTATACATATTGCTGGTACAGTGAGAAGGTATATTTCTAAATAGCATGAAATTTAATTCACTGAGGACCAGATTTTCCAAGACTGGCTAACACAGATGTTTGTGGATGCCTGATTATGTGTATAAATGCCAGCTGGGTAATCACAAATTAGGTAACTGTGCTCATGCATACTTATATTTTGAGTGGATCTGCACATAAGCAAACAACTCTTTTAAGTGTACATATCCACTTCTGAATTAGAGATGAGCTAATATTTGTGTTGCAGTACTAGCTCCTATACGAAGGTTAGTCAGTTAATCTTTGATGAAAATAATTGAAGAACCTCACAATAATGCATGAAAAATTTTCAGGAGAAATTCGATGTCAATAAACACAAAATAAAGCCCATTTTGAGAAATAACTGTAATTCTGTCTACAGCAGCAGTGTCCCAACCAGGTTTTATAACAGGAATGAGAGTTTAGAGATATTGTGAAGTATCTCAAAAATATTTTGAAGATGGAAAGAAAAGAAAGGAAAGAAATTAGGAAAGAAAATTAGGAAAGAAATTAGGAAAGAAAAGAAAAAAACACAGAAAAGTGCTATGGAATAAAGTTGTAATTGAATAAAATCCTTGTGAATTTATGCTTCAAACTCTGCAGAGTTCTGGTTATTCCATATCATAAGTCATATAGCAAATATCAGGAAATGTTGAAGTAGAATTAGAAAAGGCACTGAGAAAAGTGACCAGAAGCATGGTGTAGTCTTTGTAAGAGAATAAATTGAGTCAGACACTTCTTAAAATGCTGAAAGTTATGACCAACATTTATAAAATTATAAATATTATGGAAAAAAATAGAGAATAATAATATGCTATTTTTTGTAATAAAAAAACTAAGAGGCATACAATAAAGCTACATATAGCAGGTTTAACATAAACAAAGGAAGCACTGATCTGTGCTGTTCATAACTAAATTGTGCAAACTTTTACCACAGGGTGTTTTGCATGACACAAATATAAATAGGTCCAGATATTAGTAAACGAATGATTCAAGATCCATTAAGGCATTTAAAAAAGATGCTGGAAATAAGAATCTCATTCAGGAAGCTGCTAAATCACAGAACGACAGAAGGGCAAAGAGTGTGCTGGGGAGATTTCACTCTACACTTCTTGCTTCTTACAGTGTTTTCTGAAGTATGAAACACTGTTCACAAGCAGAAGTAGATGTCAGCCATGGTGGACTTTTGATCTTACACAGTATGGCCATGTTTATATTTATAATAGAACGCTTGATCCTTTCTTGAGAATTTCTACTTAGCCACCTGCTTCCCACTTTCTGTGGTACTTTTGATTATTTCCATCTAAGTATAGATTTTGGTCTCATTTCTATTGAATTTAAATCTATTTTTTGGCCTATTCCTTCAATTTGTCAAGATTGTTATATTTAAATCTATTTTCTCCCATCTTACCTAGTAACAATGATTAGCTAAAAGAACGGCCTGATGACAGTAACTCTAAATCTTCCAACTCCTGCACAGCTGCATTACTCTAAAGATCGTAAAACTGACTGATGTCACATACAAGGGAATTATAGCATTTTAAAACTGTGATATAGATGTCTGGATAGATCTGGTAAGGCAGAATATTATGGTTCCCCTAAGTCTATATGATTTTCCTTGCATGCTATTATTTTGCGTAATATATCTATTAATGTGGAACGTCCTAAGAGATATTTCTGAAGTACTAATATTTATAAGATTAGTGCAGCTTGCACTTGTGCTTAGTTTGTAGGCATCAGTTAAAGTAAGAGAAATTAAAAAAAAAAATGTCTAATGCAATGCTATTTTGAGTGATCTCATATTAAACCTTAAGGGTAGGTTTTCTTCCCATTAACAAATGCTAACACTTAGATCCACAAGAGGGCAAATGTACTAAAAGGCTCACCTTCAGCAGAGAAACCCAGAGTTTCTTCCAGAATGTATGGGAAGAGAAGGGTCTGCTAAATGCAGTATAATATTGTACCCTCTGAAAAGTGTATTAACTCTAGCAGTGTACCATATGGAAATGGCAGTTAAGCCAAAGCAAGTCCGTATTTACCAGGCTTAGTTTGAGAAAAAGCACATATATGTCAGTAGGCAATAAGTTGCACAGCTATATTTTCAGGTACCTAAAAATTAACCATACTAGTGCTGAGTTGGGAGACAAAGCAACCATTGAGGTACAGTGATGGAAGCAAGGGGAGGATGGAAAGATTTGAACATTTTATGCACCTCTTTTTTGAACCTCTTTTCCTTTGGTGAAATTACCCCTAGTAAATGCTTGATTGCTCTTATCGTTAGAAGAAGCTTCCAAAGAAATATTTTAACTCAGTCCAAAAGATAACTCTGCCTGTGGTTTTCTCTGATGAGATTTCTGTCTTATTTGACAAAGGTTATTGGCGTCCTTCGCATTTATAAGGTGTTTGATTGAGTACCACATGTGAATCTTACCATAAAATAAGTCTTTTATAAACCAGGGGAGAACATATCAAATTGATTAAGAAGCCATTAATTGACAATCATCATCAAATGAGGAATATTCTGACAGGATGATCACTTTGGAGGGTTTACTTCAATGAAGTTTTGTTATGCCTTTGGAATAATACACAAAATCACTGCTGGCAAAATGTGTATGTGACAGGGAGATTGCCAGAGTAGCAAATAATGATGAAGACATGCATCTTGTCAGTCTGTGCCCACTCAAACAAAATATTGTTTTAAACGCCAAGTACATCTGGATAAAAGCATCTGGGCCATGCTCATGAAATTAAAGAGTGCATATGGAATAGAGACCCAGTGAGATTTAAGGAACATACTGAATGGGCAACTGAATATGGGTTTCCATTGTGAAATACCAGTGCAATAAACAGGGGGCTAAAGAAGTCAACGGATATGTAAATGGTGGAGTAGATTAGGGAGGAGAGTGTATCTCTGTATATGAAATTTTTGAGGCCAAGGAGTACTAAAGGATAAACTTGCAATTCCTGGCACTGTCTTCATGCACTCAAGCAAGTAGTTCTTGTCCACTGACTGTTGCTCATGGACTGCACTGTTTTGCCTTTATACCACAACTATAGGATGAGTATATGAATTGTTTTAGGAGCATGGACATGACAAAAGCAGGAGATAACACAACACGGCCGTGTTTACTGTGCTCCTCTATTCCAGCCCCATTGGGCTTGAAATCAGTG
This sequence comes from Nothocercus julius, assembly GCA_013398735.1. NCBI lineage: Eukaryota > Metazoa > Chordata > Aves > Tinamiformes > Tinamidae > Nothocercus > Nothocercus julius. Next base: position 2,117,833 of record VZSV01000023.1, on the reverse strand, counting down.
CTGCAGAGAGGGGCAACCCTGCTGAGCCACATTTGTGTATCCTGCCTGCACCACAGCCCGGCTGAGGACTTACAAGCAAGACGAGAAGCGTGTGACCCTGCGTGTGCAGGGGGGTTGGACTAGATGATCTCTAGAGGTCCCTTCCAACCTTAAGCATTCTAGGATTCTATGATTCTGTGATCCCCATAGGTGGGACCTTCATCTCCTCCCTGGGAGCAGTGCTTGCAAGTGCCACATTGCACAGAGAGCCGGCGGGGAAGTCAGCCATAGTTTTGAAGGGTAAGACTTTGTCCTTTTTTTTTCTGGAAGAAAGGCTGCAGGTCATTCCCTTCAGGAGGCAGACTGTGGATCCTGAGTAAATGGAGTGTGAAACATGACTTAAGTGCCCTCTGTAGAGGAAGTGCTCAGTATCCCAATGCTGCTGTGGCTGTACAATAAGGCCTAGAACACACTGTGTTTTGTCAATAGACCTTGACTTGTTTGTTAAACAACAATCAGAAACATATTCTTTATTCTTCTCAAAGTACATGCATGCCTTTATCTCACCAGTGGCCTGAAGTGTGGCTGTACGTTTGCTTGTACCAGAAGAAATATCTTAAGTATTTTACTGTAAGTACCAAAATTCCAAAATCTGCAATGGCTTTAGATGGTCTTCCAGCTGCTCACAATTCTACATTCTCATCTCTGAACTTTTGCAGAGAAATAAGCAAGTTAAATACGTATTTTTTCAATTAAGTAAATCGTTTTTAAACATATGATTATTGACATTATTAAAAGAAATATTCATGTTTATATAGTAAAACAATAAGATAAAAGCTTATTATTAATCTTCAGATAATCTTTCTAACAAAGGCAAACTAATAGCCACAAGCCTTCTTTCGTCTTGCTATGAACAAGATAAATGACAAATGTCACAGATTTATGCTCTGAAAAATTCCACCCCTGTCCACATGTATTTTGCCAGACTATGTAACTTAAGTAAATACTCATAAACTGTGATTGCTAATTAAGACTATTCCAAGCTATTAAATATATATCTACTCTTTAACATAATCAGACAGACAACATAGCTGAAGATTAACCTTACAAACTTCTTAGAAAGCACAAGAATGTGTTATAAGATCTTCTGGGACTAAAACTTCTCAACTAACTAGCTTAGACTGTTGAAACTAACATTTCCAATTCATGCATAAATGCATCATAAAATAGATTATTCTTGTTGCTCTACAATAAGGCAATAGGTTCCTCACTCCCACTATAATAAGATATATACTTAATTCTCCCACATGCACAAGATCCAAGTACTCTGTCTTCACAGAATCACAGACACAGAATGGTTGAGGTTGGAAGGGACCTCCAGAGATCATCCAGTCCAGCCCCCCTGCTCCAGCAGGGACACCCAGAGCACGGGGCACAGGGCGGCAGCCAGGCGGGTTGGGAAGATCTCCAGAGAAGGAGCCTGCACAGCCTCTCTGGGCAGCCTGTGCCAGGGCTCTGGCACCCTCACAGCAAAGAAGTTCTTCCTCACATGGAGATGGAACTTCCTGTGTTTCAACTTGCACCCATTACCCCTTGTCTTGTCACTGGCCACCACCGAGAAGAGTTTGGCCTCATCCTCTTTACATTCTCCCCTCAGGTATTTATACATGTTGATCAGATTTCCTCTCAGTCTTCTCTTCTCCAGGCTAAACAGGCCCAGCTCCCTTAGTCTTTCCTCATACGATAGATGCTCCAGTCCCTTAATCATCTTTGTCGCTCTGCGCTGGACCCTCTCTAGAAGCTCCACAACCCTCTTGCACTGGGGAGCCCAGAACTGCACCCAGTACTCCAGGTGCGGCCTCACCGGCGATGAGGAGAGATGGGCAGGATCCCCTCCCTGTGCATGCTGGCAACACTCGTCCTGGTGCAGGCCAGGAGCCCATCGGCCTTCCTGGCTACAATATTTTGTTTGGATCTGATATGTTTGGATCTGATGGGAAGATCACTTTAAGTGATCCCCACATCAGAAAAAAATCTGCTTTTTTTTTAATAAAAAAATAAAAAAAAACTAAAAGCTATAAAAACTAAAGCTATCTCAGGAGATTAAATGTCTATTGCTTTTTAAATGAAATTGTCCAGTTGTCCTCTGTAGTGCCCCAGTTCTTCAAGCTCCATGCTGTCCCAGCTGGAGACTCAACCTACAGCCTGCCCTTCACCCGACCTCTTTTCAAAGAGACTGTACAAGATGCTATGAACTGAAGAGGATGGCTTCAGCAAGGTATGGGAAAATAATGTAGATCCTCTCAAAGGAGGAACTCTGCACTTTTTCCCTAGAATAGACATTTAAATCTATGTTTTAAATTCTTCTTTCCCTTATATACATAGGAACGTTTTTATTTATGAATAATTTTGTGCTCAGTCCTCTTGAATGGAAGCAAGTTAGATCCTAGACATACTAAGATGGTTCTCCGTAATCTCAGAGGAAAAATATGAATAACTTACCAGGCTTTTATTTAAGATTTTAAACATAATATTAGTACTGTTAATTAATGTCTTTTAGAGATGCCAACCATCCTAAATCATTAGTAAACACAAGTCCAAGTTGCAAAAACAGTCAGTGAGGTGCAATACATTGTGATGATTAACATTTTCCAAAGAATTCTCATGGAAGGAATGATTGATTTCTAATAAGCAATCATTGAATTCACAATAGGGAAGGCACCACCTGCAGCTGTTTAAGAAGAAAGCCTGAAATTTATAAGCTAGTTTGTGTACAGCATTTTCTTTTCCTGCTGTGAATTCTTCAAATTACCTTTTAACCACTACTGACACCATTTATTTTTTGTTCATTAACCTTAGGTGGCTCTACAAAAGGATTCTCATAACAAACCAAGAAAACATTGTTCAAGTCTGTATAGGAATTATTGACACAGTCCACCCTTCCATGGAAATGTGACAGGAGATAATGTTACAACATACATTCAACAGAATAGAAAATTGCATTTCTCCAACTAGGAGATGTTAGTACTACAATGTTCACAAGAGTTATATGATGTATTCTAAGCACAACGTGGTTCATGACAAAACAGAGAGGTTTTAAAACTACTAAGATTAGCAAGCTTAATGATAAAGATACTATTTAACCAAATTTGTTTTTCAGGCTCCCAAATGTTATCCTCACTCATTCTGAAAATTAGCCACATTCAGATATATCCAGCAGGGCACAGGCCTTGACTCCAGACAGGCAGGCCTTCTCTTTTCAAGGTGAGCAACATATATCTAAACCTATCTCCAGCTTCCTGTATCTGACTGCTCAGCTAGCAACAAATGGTTTGGGTTGCTTTCAGTACCCCATGGCCAAAGGCTGGATGTGCACTCACTGATATGCTAAATGAGCAGAGCTTTTGGCATTAGGCTGGAATAGAGCTCCAGTTCACACACTGAGAAAAGTATTGTAATATTTTGAACACCTTGCTTTCATGCCTTCTCTCCCTTTGCTTTGGTTCTTCTGCCTCCTTTGAAGCCTGCACATAGGAGGATGCTTTTCCTAAATCACAGAACGAGCTAGAACCAAAATGATTTTCTGACAATCAGTACCAACAGCAAGTAATAATCCTTCCTGTGCAGACTGGGGTTTGAAGATCGGAACTGTGTCTCCATCTCTTTGAACTCAGCAAGTCACTGATCTGAGACAGAGGTCTAACTTACCAATACCGTCCAATCATATAACAGCACTTCCAATATCAGATGTGCAAGTACTGTCCTTTCTGAGGATCTCCTGGGCTTTATGGAAAAAAAAAATAATAATCTCAAATTTAAACATTTGGTAAATACCACAGCTTTGGATCTTTGAATTCTAATATTAGCAAAAGATACTGGGAAATCTTTAGATTAAAACCACTGGGAGGAAGGTTTGAAGCCTCCGCTGATGTTCAAATAAAAGCTGGATTTTTCAAGGAAGAGATTTAACTGAATCAAGAATAGCTGTCCATATTTATAAGCAATGAGGTCCTACATTTGGCATAGGAGACCATGATTTTACTTTTTAAAAATATATATTCACATTTATATATACATATAAATATGTATATACTTACAGAGAGAAGAAAAGCTTCAAACTGTGGTGTACATGAACCCTGAAAGCTAATTTAATGTTCAGTGTGCAGTGAATGTGAAAAAAGTCATGTGTTCTTTAGGCTTACTGGATGTGTTTTATTGACCCCCTTACCTGGCAGATCAGGTGCTGTGGATGCCTGATCCTACATTTCTCACACTTCTGAGGATGTGAATATTCACTAAGAGGTTCTTTGTCATGATGTAGTAATTCCCTTTGCCTCCTTTCCAGAAAGAGTGGCCTGGCCACATTTCGGTACTTGTATAATAGAAGGAAACGAGTTGTCTGTGAAGCAGACTGTGTGTTTGGGCAAGAGTGTTTCCTTGCAGACTAAGGCCTTGATTAAATATGTTTTATTAAGCAAGGATTTTCTTTCTTCAGGAGAATTATACTTTCATGAAAAATGAAAGATGTGAAAGGGTTTCCTTCTATTATTGAACAATTTATAAAGGAAATATTTTCCTCTCATTTCTGCTGCTTTTGTGCAGTATGCATGCTATTATGCCTCCCTTGACAGACATACTAACACTTACCACTAGCTAATATTTCTACTTAAGGATGAGGTAAGCAGTGTCTTAGAAATGACTCTCTTTCACTATTACCTAGGTTTTATAGAGCTAGATCATATGTGCTGGTCAAATGAATCACACCCATTTTGATTTAAATGGTAAGCTTTAGATTTATTTTGTTTTTTTTATGATCTCCTTTTCAACATCCTGTGTCTGTTTCTTTGTATCAAAAGATGCAAATCAAGCTTACTAATTATGGCAGTAATTAGTACCCTTCAGATCAACAATGCAAAGCATAACATTTGGAGGACAGGTCATACAAATAATCTTGTCTCAGGAAGGGTAGAATATCTTCAAATCGCTGTAGTGTAGCTCATCTGACTGAAGGAGGAATGAGTAATTCAAGTGTCAGCATCAAGAAAAAATGACCTACTACATGTGCAGAGAAAAAGGGAAGAGAATGATTTGAACTTGAAAAAAAATGCTTAGATAGGTAAAGTTATAGGCATAGTTTTAGTATAGACATAACTAGATTTTGGGAAGCCACATAGCTTTGATTGTCCAAAAAAAAAAAAACTGTATAAAGCTATACAGATAATTATATATTGCATAGCTCTAATATTTGAACACCATTCTGTTGTGAATGGATTCATCCACCAAGAGCCATAGAGTTCAATCCCTCTGAACCTAAGTAATAGCTGCCCACTGTTCCTAGTGCTGTCTTGCAGATGCCCTGCTATGTGTACACCTCCTGCTTAACAACGTTCAGGCCATCTTATTTACATAACACAGCTTCTAAGAGCCTTGAGTGATTTAAATGTGTTCTTCTCACTGATAGCCCTTTGGATTGTAAAAGAGTGGTTTTTTAAAGGGACTACCTGATAATGAATCAATTTTTTTTTTTTTTTTTTTTCCCAGCAAGGTTATATCTTCCACACATATGTTACACTCAGGAAGAAAATAAAGGATCTTTCTAGAGAAAAAAAAAAGCCTGTCCTTGCCATCCTTGTGATCCACAAATCTGGTTGAAGCATGCGTATGCCAGACAGACTTGTCAGCTCTTGCATTCTCATTTTAAACAACTTTTTAAAAAGCCTTATTTCTTCCATTTTTATGCAATGTGGTCTAGGAAAGAAGGAGCAGAACAAGGATAGAACTCTTCATAGTCCCCTTCTAAGCAATTCTCTTCTCACATCATCTTGTGCAAGCAGACTGTCAAGGGCAGTGTGTCCCTGCTAATAGGAATCTCACGATTTAAACGGGGAAGAACAATTCAGTGTTGATTACCCTAGCTAGTCCATCACCTGGTCCCAGACACACGTAACATGGGATACATTTAATGTAACTTAGACAACCACAGGTGTCTACATGGGCACTAATCATTTGGCTCCCTTTACAGAGAGTAATAGGTACAGCTCCTCTGCTAGGTGAGATGACCCTAACTGTTAATGATATTCTGCACTCATTAGAGCAGAGGTCCAGATGCACACACAGCTGTCTAAATTTAGGTGAGATGAATTCTCCAGCTGTCTTAAATGATAGTAATCCTCTATGGCATAATAGACTATTGCGTATGGAGAATCACCGAAGACTGTTTATTACTGAATGCGAGCAAATCTCAAATCTAATGCAGTGTTGAAAAGTGTGTAATTCCAGAGTATGAGAGTTATTGAGCATAAGAACAAAGAAACACCCACATTAGGTCAAATTCCAGGTTCACCTGATCCAGTTTCTGACAGCAGGGAGCCAGCAGCTGCATAGGAAGGATATAGGAATAGTTTAAGCAGGAACTGACATCTCCTTGGTGTGCTGTCTGAATTCTTGTAGCCCTCTGTCAAATCTCCCTGAATCAGGGGGACATATTTTTATATTTGGTGATCCTATCTGAGTAATTCTTCTATGAAAATGTTTTTGGAAGCCAAATATTCTTCCAGCATTTACAGTACCCTGAGGCAACGGGATAAAGATTTCAATTACGTCGCAGTAAGACTCACCTGCTTTTGTGTGCTGTGAAAGTGCGACCTGATCACTTCATATGGTGACCCTGTATAAGGGAGGCTGCTCAGTTTCTCCAAGCCCCTCATGAGTCCATAGGCTTTACTCACGCCTCAAATCCCACTGGCTGTTTTCACAGGTGAACTGTCCTAGCACATTTCCTCTTCATGTGCAGATCTCATTGCATCGTCTTTGCCATCCTTTGTGAATTTTTAGCTTTATTATATCCTCTCTAGAAAAGCTGGTCTAAACCAAAAATAAGCGGAACTAGAATTAGCCAAACTTGGTAATAGAAAAAAAAAAAAAAACAAGGGTTTAAAACAATTCCCTTGCTTTCATCACACAAATGCAGGTAGTTTCTCACAATCCCTCTTACTGTGCTGCTGCAAGGAATTCCGACAGAACTGCTTTAGTCGTCGGTACTCTGGAGCTGTGCAGCCTACTGGCTGTAGGTGTTACAGAGGTAATAAGGTGAAGGGTAGGTTGGTCAAACTTACAGAGAAGGCGCAAGTATTAGCTAAACTTTTCAGAAGACTAGTCTCACAGTTTAAGTTAGAAGTTAATGATTTGATTATTTTTCTAGTTCAGTAAATCAGCAAATAAGCGAGTTAGAATGTCCTTTTATTCTCCTTAATCTTCGTTGAGTGAATCAGTGAAAGCAGCCAATATATATTTTCTGTCTACAGCTTAGTTTGACAGAGGTCAAGCAACAGAGCAGGTTGAATTTACATATTTCTCTTCCATGGGAAACACTGTTAGTCTGGCATTTGAGTTTATTCTGACAAACAAACAAACCACAATTTGAAATTTCCTTCAAAAACTTGAATGTCAATATTTGAGACTCATTAATAATACTGATATTTAATATTAATAATAACAGTAGTGGGTCTGATAAAAATATTTTAACTGTGTTCATATATGATATATTGTCATAAAATCAATTTTAGAACAAAAGCCATTTCAAGAAGGAAAATCAAAGAATATGAAGTCAATTTAAACAAAACGATTTGTAAACAGAGTTCAGACTAGAACTCTAAATTCAATACCAGCAATGCTACAAGTCTGTTCATTTTGTTTGTTTGTTTGTTTGCTTGTTTGTTTGTTTTTAAAGGCCCTTTGGATATATTTTCCAGCTCAGGAAAGCTGATGGTTATGTTCTCTGCCTTCCCAAAATGATTTCTCTGATAGCACTAAACTTCTCTCCCTACAGCGCAGTCTTTTTCCTTTGTGAGACTATGTGAAAACAAAAACACAAGCCAGCAAAAACAAAAATCAGAGACTAAGGGCTATATAAAGTACCATTTATAAAAGAGTTTTCTGTATCTCAAATCCAAACCAAGGAGCTGTACCATATTGATTCTGATTACTTAGTGACTTCATCCCATAATGAAACTCACTTTGGTAATGTGAAAGCCAAACAAACATCATTCTAGGAACAAGCAGAGGCGAAATGCAGAAGGCCAAGGCCTGTGCAACTAATATACATCCTTCCCTGATGATCTCATGTAATAGATAAATTATTAGCTGAGTTAAAAAAAAAAAGCAGCAGCCATCTTATTAGTGCATGTTTTTTGAACATGAGAAAATAGTGAGAAGATAAAACTAATCATTTCTAGGGAAAATGCTCAAGTTAAACCATATTATTTGCATTTCATTGTCTCTGCAGAGGTGTAAATTGCTGTCATCTTGGGCTTTATATTGCACTGAGAAGGTACTTCCAGGGGAATGAAGAAAATTGGCATCATTATGCATTTCTGACATGCTTTCATTTAATCATTACAAACAGCTGATCTTTGAATAACAAACTGGAGGGATCAAACAGTCAAAAACAAATGTGTGCAGCTGCAGGATTCTAAAAACACACTTTGAAAAATTACCCTGTAATGGGGTAAAAAAAGGACTAATTTCACCACCTTTCTTATAAAAATACACAAAGATAATCTCAGCATCAAAAAAGTCTAGCAGAGAGGAAATTGGAAAGAAATGGAGAATAAAGAAATTCCTGCGTAGTAGATCCCTTTACTTCTTTTTATAGGACAAGGAAATGAGAAAAATAGAGAGCATGGAAAAGTGACAAAGCAAGTCACATTCCCACTTTCCCTGAAAACCTCCAAAAGATCTCCCACAAAAGCAGCAAGCGCCTGTGCGTATTGCTCACAGGAACTGAGATCATTCTCAATTAATGCTCAAATTTTAATTAATCTGCACTGCACTGCAATAGCATCTACATTTTACTAAAGTCCTATAACGGGGCCATTTTCTCATATCACGAACTTAATTAAGGCTTAAGTCACTTCTTTACAGCAAGGTCTCTTATTAAATTAGCTGTTTTACACATAGGTCTCACCGATGTATACACTTTACCCTTCCTCTGGCTCTGGGCTCTGAAGAGCACGAGGCCGAAGAGTGGCTGTATTCCTCTTGAAGAGCCTGTGTACTCGACAGGGTTTTTGGCAAACACTTTTTCCAAACTCTCTCCTCTGAGCTGTAGCTTTATTTCATGACAGAGCTCAGTCCATAAATGCTTTGAAATCGTCTAGAAGTAATGAGACTATCATAACATAAGAAGTTCTTGTGGCTCAGGGGGTTTGTGCAGGGGGAACATGTGAGTTATAGATGAGATCATCCTGATGCACAGCATGCGGTGAGATTTCCTGGCTACAGTTTTTTAACAAATAAGAAAGGAAAGTCACAATGTGAGAAATGCAATCAAGGAAGGTAGTATGAGCTGTGGCTCACCAGTTCCTTTTCTTTTGTTTTCTGCTTCTTTGGTTTCTGCAGGCAAATTGCTTTATTTCTCCTTGAGGTCTTTGTTATATGAGCATTAAGAGGATCCAATAATAATGTAAAGCCTTAATGGCTGGAAATTTTCAAACTGATAGTCTCATGCACAGGAAAGTATCTCAGCTGTACTTAATACTTTAGGCAGACTACTTAAAGGTTTCAGCCCCTTTTCCTCTATTGGTAGCTTGGTCTGAATTGTAAAAAGTTTATATGCATCAAGAAAAGAAGGAATCTCAAAACTTTTGATCTTGTTGTCATTTTCCAGTACTATAGTAATTTAGAAACTTAATAGAAAGCTTCATATTTTATATTTCAAACTGATTTTTTTTTTCTCAAGAATATTGACATTTAAATCACAGTTTCTATGGGTTAGGCTTTCTGCCATGACTCTGAGGGCTGGATTTGTTGAGACTAGCCTGATTTCCACCTTGTTGGATGAGGATAGCATGTACTTCTGTTTCAGAGTGTTAAATGAAAACTGTTAGTGCCAAATCATTTGATTAACTGTATTCTCTACCTTTATCAGGAGAAATAAAACTGAAACAATTACATTTCACTATTAAGAAATGTCATTTCTTAATTCTGTTTTCTTGTGAAAATTTGAAGAGACAAGATATCAAATCTTTCACTGAAAGGAAAAAATTTTTAAAAAGTGAAAAAAGTACAGATGTGATTGGAAGGGAAGAAGAGCAGTGTAAAAATATTATATCCATATTGACCATCATGACTTTTTTTTATATGTATGTACTTTTTCAGTTGTTAACTTCAAGACTTTTCAACAGTTAAAATGATGGATTAAAGGGGGTAAAAAAATTGCTTGACAGCTTGGTAATCTATCCAGAGGGGGAAGGAACGTTATGTCAGTCAAGGTTCAGCTGCTTTAAGTGTTTTTGACCAGCCAACCATGGATACCTGTCTGGAAGGACAAGTGTTATTTTTCTCCACTACTACTCCCTGTGAGAATTAAATCAGCACCGTATGAGACCAAATACTTCTTTTTTTTCTACTGACGCAGAGAATTTTGAACTTTGTGAACGCTTGCTATGTTTATAGTATGTTCAACAGCCGCTTATAAAGTTGCATACACTCTTTATATTATTGTATACACTGTTGAAATATACTGCTGAAACACGGCGCTTCTCCCCTCGCTCTAGCTGCGGGGCAGCAGGGCTAGCGCAGGCTGCGCGGAAGTGGTGATAAGGCATCACTGGTAACGAATTCTCCAGCCGAGCCCGCGGTATTGGCGCGCGTGCCGCCGGCCGTGCCCCCAGGCAGGCGGGAGTCACGCGCACGCGCTCCTCTGCCGCTGGATCGCGCCGGCTCTCCTGCCGTGCCGACCCGATGGTTTCGAACAGCACGAGGTCGCTCAGCCTGCAGCCCCGAACGGCCGTCGCTGCCCTCTGCCCGCGCGCCTGTTTTATGGTGCCCTGTGCCCGCACTGGGAGCTGCAGGCACACGCGCGTGCGAGCCCTAGCGTAAGCTTGCATCACACCTTTTTCCCTTCGGCCAGAAGCAAGGTTGGTACCGTTTGCCCCATCCTCCACGCACTGCTTTGGCAGGCAGTCACAGCAGAGGAGCTGCAGCAAACCCCAGCCTCCCTGGGATCCACAATGGGAACGGAGAAGGACAAGCAGACAGGGACACATCGACGCACACACACACACACACACCTGCAGAGATCACACTGTTTTCGGGGACAATGTACAAATTCTGAGTGCCTGCAACTCAAAGCACTGCAATGAGGTATTGCAGCAAAGCAAACCAGCTTTCAGGAGCTGCAGTTCTGCTCACTATGCGATGTGAGATTCATCCCAAAGGGAGCAGAGTGAGAGCTGGACCAGGCCCCCTATGAAGATCTGTGCAGATATACTCATAATGATGGAGCGGACCCTCGCGTAGCAATTGCTTATGTACCGTCTACAGCAACAGTGCCCGGGAACTGAAGGGCTACATTTCCATGCAGAGAAGACACCGCTGGTATTTTCTCAACATGACAATTGGGCAATCTATGTTTCTTTGTAAGTGGTACCTTGTAAAATTCAAATAAGGAATATACTTCTGAGTATATCGCTGAGACTATGTGTGAAGTAGAAAACTGCTATGGCCTAATTTTTTTATCTTTTAAAAACCAAACATAAGATAAACATATCGGAAATGGGATTAAGTGTCTACATGCCTAAAAGGAAGAATACTGCAGAAAGAATATTGGAGAAGTGCATAAACGCGCAACTGTCATCTCTCCCCCTGCCAAGAAAAATAAGATCTATAATGGTTGTTCTGCAGGCATAGGTTCAGCTTCACAAAATCTGTTTTGTCCCACTCTGGCTACTCTTTCCTGGCAACAATAACATCATCACCCTTAAGAAGCTGGCACTTCCATGTGGAGCTAACATGTGAGTTCAAAAGAAAAGGTAACAACCACGACACAATGCTAGCAAACAAGGTATGGAGTAGCAAACAAGGTATGGAGAAAGTTGAGAGAGAGAAGGGGAATAGAGATCTTTGGAAAAAAAATGAGCTATTCTTGTACACTATTTCTGCAGGATTTTCACCCATGAGGGCATTCATGACCTTTAGACTTCCAATAAGTGACAACTCATCCTATGGGGTATCGCATATATGGAATATGTGAGCTCTTTAAAACGTATTGTTGGGTAGGGAGGCACGGGTGCCAGAGGCATACGATGTTATCAGAATAAACTTACATACTCAGTTATTTCTCATTTTTTCTTTCAAAAAGTTGATAAAAATAATTATAGCTCATTCAATTAAAATATTCCCTTCGTTCATATTTTAGCACAAACAAAAAGACAAAAACTCTCATGTACAAACACAAAAATGTGTACTTTAATTTTCATTTGGTCATATTTTATTTAACAGGATGTCATTCTTCCTCAGTAACCAACAATGTTTTAAAGTAGTAGTACTTTCCAAAGTAGCCCATTGATCACAGAGAACTGATGATATTTAAATATACGATATAAAGAGTGACATGTTTCACAAAGTTGCTTAATCTTCAGATTTTAGGTCATAACACAACAGACCAAGAGTAACCTTCTTTCTTGGCCCAAAAATAAAATTCAAACTGACAACAAGTTGTGAAAAGAGATTAATTACTGAAAATATACATAGAGACAACATGAATGACAGACTTATCCTGGCTTTACAAATCTCAAACCCCCTGAGTCCTAACAGTACTAAATGGAGAAACAAACAAACAAAAGTTTATCCTGAGGATATGAGCACTGTCTGCAAATTACTTCTATAATCCAATTTTTGATAGGTGCTGTAGCATTTTCTGTAAGGCTCCAAAGTATGCTGTTGCACATGAAAAAATACATTTAGTGGTTACCTCTGTGCAGGTTCTACAGATCACCAGAGCCTTAAGGCACAGATAGCCAATCTAGCTACAACAATTTTAGATGTTGCCACAACTAGCTGTTACTCATCATCCTTGTAATACAGCTGTATCAGTAGATTATGTGAATATTTTAAAATCTGCATGAGCATAAAATCAGCAGAGTTACCATGAGTTGTTCAAAACCCTCATGGAATAGGAGCGCTTCCATGATCTACTGTTGCTTAAATGCTGGGGCCGTAATTCCCAGCTGAGGGGTGATAAATTAACAGTCAGGGGAAGGTAACATCTTAAATCACAACAGCCGTCTCAGGTGGTTGTCTGTGTACACCTTTAGGGACTCTTAGCCAGAGTCTTTCTTGTATTCCTCTATGGATGAGGTCAGCTGTTGTTCTCATTTTCCAGTTCACCCTGTCACCACAGATTTGTATAAGGGAAATATTAAAAATAGTGGTTTTCCAGATCCAGATTGCAGATCGTCAGTGGTTTTACAGTTTTCTCTAGTTATTCACAGCATAAAATATATGCAGAAAATAGGACACTGGAATGCAAGGGGGTAAGAGAAGAAAAGATACAGAGCTGGCAAAGGTTTGCCTTTCACACAACAGTCCACAGGGTGAAAGAGCTAGAGAACCAATTTGAGAGAGACATTATAGTCAACTCAAAACCTAGTTAACTGTAAAACAAAACTCTTTAAAAATAGTCAGACATTCTTCATGTGCCCCTCTTAACATATTAATAGCTTTAGAATCACATTCTCTAGTATTTAATGCAATTTTCTCTGCTGTCGATGCGTGAAAGATCCACATGAACCTCAGGGAAAAACATATTTAAAGGAAAGCGATTATACACTAAATCTCATCAAGGATGCAACACCACCAAACCCTGAAACTCTAAGTTATCAAAATCTTAGGCATTACTTGTAATCATTACCAATTAAATATTTTTAGACATAAGCGTGATGTTCAAAGATGTCAGCTTCCTTTAAATCATCTCAACTCTGAGTGACTAATGGCTACTATTAACATCACCAGCAGAACTGTTTAAAGCCACGGGACAGAGATCACCAGCTACAGCTTGAAGGCTGCATAATTAGCACAAGACACCAAAGTGTTTGGAGAACATTCCCACACCTCCCATTTCCACAGCCTCTCTAAAACAGAGAAGGTGCAGATATTGATACCAAGGCAAGGCAGACTTTAGTCCAAACAAGCACTACATTCTCATATGAAATCATCTCTGCAGCAGGGAATTGCAGAATCCATCCCTTCCTTCTCTTCCTCGGAGACAGATTTGTGAAATTAGCTTTCCAGCTCCTACACACTATGTGATACCCACATCCCCAGAGCTCCAGTGGAAACAGCAGAAGCAGAGACAGCTCAGGCCCAGGATATATATCAGGTTTTAA
>VZSV01000023.1:2073389-2103631 GCA_013398735.1 Nothocercus julius | reverse complement strand
AGGAAAAGATGTTCTCTCTCCCTGGCAATGACAGATGTGCAGGGGGGTTTCTAAGGCCTCTTTTATACTGATTACAAAGCAAGAGAAATGCTCCCTCGCCAATACTTTCATAGGATGGCTGTGTTTACTTCTGGTCTCTGTTGTCCTTTTCTCCGCAGGCCTTCTCCCTTTTCCTCCCGGTACGCGGTCCTGTCCCTTCTCTCCGCAAGCCCTCTGAAAGCGAGCGTTCCTCCAGGCAGGACACCGTGTTCACAGGTCCCTTCAGGTGCCCAGGACCCAGTCAGCCCAGGGCCCATGTGGGAATTCAGATTCAGTGAAACACACAGATCCATCCAAGCCACGGTGACACACTCAGTTCTTGTAGCCTGTGACTATTTCACATGGAATTTCGAGGCATCTTCTCAAGATTTAGGAAATTCCACCATGGCATATAAGGCAAATGGGAACTCTGCTCCTACTGCAGATGGGGAACACATGAAGGGGCTACTGATCTACTCCATGGAAGTTTTTGTACAAGTTCTCTCACATCATTTTTTTACAGTCATTTGGCGTTCCAGTACACACCTGCTCCTATTTTCATTTTAATCATTTTATAATCTTTATTATCTTTTCCCTTGCTTTTTTTCTCCTCTTAATTTTTTTATTAACCAAGGGACCTGATCTGGGACCTGATTTGAAATGCTTGCCTTTTGGCACTGCTGTGTTTTGATGATGAGGCAGCCTCTTTAAGGCATTTCCATATCAAATACAAATCCTAATTAACCCCAGCCATTTATTTGCAGTTCAAGTAAGTGATTTCTCTGCAAGCGTATTCTCTGCTAACAGCAAATAGAAGCTTTGTCACCCCTTTTTTTGAAAAGATTTGTTTTAAACGAATGATTCAGAAGCAAAAGACCTAGCTGGCCAGGATTCCCATAGACAAAATAACTTGGCTATATATTAATATAACTTAGCTTTGAAATATTGTACCATAAGGAAGCATCAACATCTTCCCTTAGTGCTGTCTATACATTTTACCAGTATCCAGCCGTTCCCTCCCATTTAAATTCTACTCTGACACCCCCAATTCAGATTTTGAACATCTGCAGAAGTTTCTCTTCTTTTTTTTTCCAACTCACATTGTGTGACTTTGATATCTAGGAATCAGAGTAGTTTATTCACACAAAACACTGGAGGCTGAATGACAAAATAGAGTTTGTGACCTCTGTTTCAACTGCACCAATGCCCAGCATATCACAATTTGTTCTTTTCTTTTTTTAACAAAATCATGTCGCAAGTTTTTCAAACCAACAGGGGTAAATGCCATTTTGCAACAACACACCCGTATGAAGGGAACAAATCAAGATCCTAAAAGCTGATAACAAAAAAAATTCCCACACAACAGAAAGGTGAAATGCAGAATGATATGTCCAAGGTAATGTACTAGATACAGGCAACTGACACAGGTTCATTAAAGGTCACAAGGCAATACAGGGTGTAGGATCAGATCTCCCTGGCTTGCACCATCATTTGAAGCTACTTAAAAATGCCTCTCCATGAAAAGCAGTGTTCCCTGTATTGTTAGCGACAGAGTAAGTATCTTTCTAGGCCAACAGAAGAGGGTCTTCCCTGGTCAGGTTGAGATGTCTTTCCTTGGCAGCCAAGGTCTCCCTTTTTTAGGTTTTCAAACTGCCGTTTTCTATCAACTACATGCAGAACAAAGGGGTTTCACTTAGGGGACATAATGTATTTTTACCACTTCCTCTGCACAAGACAAATACACTCAGACTTAATTCCACAGGAAAGCAGATCATGCCTGGTTTATAAAGCTCTCAAGCTATATTATTCAGAAGATTTTCAAAGAGTCTAGGTGTGATGGTGAATCATCAGACAGACGTTTCTCTCACACAAAACAGGGACAGATATTATTTCCTTTCCTTCTGTTCAAACCACACTGAGTGACCACAGTATCATTCTTGCTGTACATAAAGACACTATGAATGTCTTCTATTGAGACTTTAGCATCTCTAGCTTGATGTATTTCTATTTTGCTACCTGAGAAGTGGGATAACAATTATTTTCTTGATTTCATAGTGTGCTTTGAACTTTGTGGATCAAAGTACTATATCCAGCACCAAAAGTACCTGCTCATAAACTATCCACAAAATGCCATTCAATAAAAAGACATTATATAGCTAACCATGTGCTTAACTGTTTTTCTTTTTTTCAGCACAATCCTTTGAAACTCTTGCTTTTCACATTGATACTTATCTTACAAAATTTCCTGGTACCCAGTGCTGTTGATAGCGCAGCAGTTTTCCATAGGCAAACAAAGATCACCAAAACCAAATTCAAAATAACCTGAAAAAATATTTTTGGATTTTATGCAAAATTCCAAAAGCTGATTTGGAGATGTTCTCTTTTCCATGCTCTTCCAGAGATGCCTCTTTTAACATTCTTGACAATTATATACCACAATAATGACAAGCAAAATAACAGGGACATGACCAAGGCTTATTGCAATATGTCTCCCAGGCATATTTGAAAAGTAGTTCTTATGGTGCTTGGTGAATTTTTTCATTTCCCAAACAGAACAGATAAATAAAAAAATACATGAACAAAATATAGAATCAATTTACAGTTTTCTCTACTATCGTTCTTAGGTTTTGTTGTGACTGCAGTCAAATAATACAAAGAACATTCCATGCAAGGTAAGTTAATTGAGTTAAAACAATTCTTGAAGAAAGATAAAATTAAAGCAAATCTGCTCCTCCACTTACCAAGGTAGCTGAGCTCTTGAGGTCCCTTCTACTCCTATTTTCTTTAATTCTGTGTTTAGTTTATGTATATCTTATTGAATATCTTTTGTGACTTTTGTGACTTTTTAAATATACTATATAAGAAATTACCATTTCTGTAAGAACTTAATTATCTTAAAGCTATTTTACAAGTACTAACTATTTGGAGCTTGCGTACCTGTTGCATTTTGGTGGGACTTACTGTCACTTAGTTCATAAAGCAAACAGATTATTAACATCTCTGTCTACAGGATCAAGGCCTTATGCATGAAAGTTTCCATTACTTCTCCATATACTTTAAGCATTTGTTTCATGGAAAAGACACAGCTTAAGGGGATGTCTATAGATTCCATTCAAGGCCTGAAATTGACAATTTTTACACTCTATTGTTTTTTTTTTTTTTTCTTCACCTACCTGTTTGGATAGGTGTATTTAGTCCTTTCATTAAATTCTTCACATTGCAGGAATTTTCTTTTTTGATATATGCATATCAGCATGCATAACCACAGGAAAGTTAATTCTACTCAATATACAACAAGGATAAGAAATTAAAATGGCTTCTTTTGATTTCTATCTTTAGCACTTCAATTCTGCTATAAAAATTGGATATCACCTCCTATGACAACGAAGATTTGAAAAAAGCTTTCAGTCCAATTTCATATATTAAAAATTGACCTACTTATACATATTTTCTATATCGGAAAGGTAGAAATCGTGTTTACCATGTAACCTGGTAAGTAAAAGAGAAATGCCTGCAAAGAATACTGAGAGCATGTGAACAGCAATTATACTTCTTACCCGGTATCACCGCAAGTGCAAAAATTTGCTTCAGTTAAATGAAAACTGCAGCCAACAAGAGCTGTAGCCCAACTCCTTAACAGTAAGGATCTCAATGAAATAGCACTTTTGCTCATGATGAAAGATGAGGTCCCAGTTATGCAAAATTACATTATATCCTACTTTCACTTTCTGGAATGAATATATTAATATTCATTAACTTAAAGCTGAAATCAGTCATTAGAAAACAGTGCATAAATTGCAGCTAAGTGACTCAATAAAGTATTCAAAAACAAAACAAATCTATCAGTTGGTCTGCACAAGCTTCATACACTCTTACCAACATACTTCCCTACAAAGATGCTTCATGAGGATATAAGACCCTTTTGCATTTTCTGACCAGATAGGTAGCATATTCCAAAATCAGCGTTGCCTAGTTTACACCTAGCTTCAGCCCATGAATCCAAAGGCATCCAATTACGATTTTGATCACCACCAGCTCATAGTCTGCAAAAATGTGGAACTCTGACTAAATCCTGGAACCTTTAGAAGGAAAAATTCTACTGATATGAGAGTTTTACTTGATACTTGATTACTTTTTTTGATTACTACTTGATTTTAAGAATCAGATCTATGGCAATATACTATTCTACTAACCGTAAGTGTGGGTGTGCATAACATACATTCAAATATGGCACTTTAGTAAACCCTAGAGATACATCTTACCTATATGGCATGATGTTACAAGGTTCATGAAAAAGAGAACTGAATAAAATAGTAGACAAGAATTCATTATCTTTTAAGTCCCTCAAAGCATAAAACTGGTATTACAAGAGTTTCTAGCACTGAAAACTTGCAAGACAGACTGAAAAGATATAAGCATACAGAGTTTCCATCTGCCCTTTCTGGAGTTGTCACTGTGAAGCACTTCTCAAGTTCAAGCTCTGTAACTTCTCTGTTTGCATTTCATGACATGTATAATGAAAATAGTGTTAAGCAAGTGAGAACCCAATGACTTGGTCAGCAAGTTCCAGGCAATACAATCACATGTTAAGACATATGCTATTTATCAAAGTTGCTAATGTACTGTGGAGTATGAAAGCTTTATCTGTGTATGCCTGGGTTAACCAAGGGTCTTATGAGAACTGAGGAATGCCAATGTGGCCACAATATGAGTGACAGCTAAACCTAGGGGCACAATTTTTGTTAAAATTTCGCTCTCTGCCTTCTTTTAACTCTTTACAGTCTGTTAATTCTTAGAGCTGGAAACATCATTGGAGAGATGACCTAAAACTGGCTACTTCGAAATGGTAAGTGATGAATGAAGTAAGTGAAGCTATTCTATGTACTACAGAGCTTTGGAGGCAGGATTGCTTGAGCTATTACCTCCACAGTGTCCAGCTGTTAAGAGTATTCTTAATTAATCCCCGCTTTGTTCAGGCATGCTCTTGCAAAATCTCTAAGTATTCAGATGTATCAGGGGGCATCTTGTTTCTCCTCATGCTGAGTTAAATCCTGATAAGAAATGTTTACTCAGTGTAAAGGACATATTCTTGTCGAGGCTTATAACAGACTGCACACAGAGCAGCACACAACAATGATGACACAACCCCTGCATTTCAGCAGACTTATTCAATCCCTAGCAAAACCTGTTGCCTTTTTGAGGTAAAATGTATTTCTCTATTATGGCACATGTTCATATATACAGTTACATTACAACCAAAACAAAAGTGTCCTAAACACATAGGCTGAGATGTTTGACTACAACTCATTCATATTAATCCTCGCTTGGAGTGTGATGCTGTTGTTCTAAGGAAAGTTTTACTATATTAATAATGACATTGTCTCAATATACAATCTATAATATATCTAAGTACATTGAATAGGTATTTTTTTTTGTATAAACCCTTGATTAAATATACTTGTCTAACAATGTCACCTTATACGTTTGTTAGAGATTGGTAAAAATATATGTATGTACGCAGTCTCCCAGTGCACAGGATTCAAACTTTTAACCTGCTGCTGCCAGGCTTTAGATCCAAATACTGGTTATTACACTTTATTTAGAGGAATATTTTTTCATATCAAGGGAGAACAGAGTTCTGGAAAAATTCTTGACGTGCACCCAAAATACAAGAAAAGTAGTTCCGATATGGCCCACTTTATAACACCCAGACTCGGGTAATGAGCCAAGTTACTTGCAAAGCCCAAACTGTAAATAAAAGGTTAAGGAAGAAACCTCACAGATTCGCATAGCCAAAGAACAAAGCCATCAAAGAGCAGGTGCCAGCTCATCTGTTATCTTTTTTACAATGCTACACGGTTTATGCTAAATCACAATCCTAGATCACAAATATATTTGTGACATAAATTCCTGGTTACGTCTCCAAGTTCCTGTATTTCTTCTTTATCTTTGCACACTACAAGAGCATTGCAGACAGAAAACAAAAGAGCAGTCAATATGAAATCTGCAATATGGCTTCCTATCAGAAGGACAACATTTAATTGGCTTTGTTATTTTTCTTTGTCCAGTAAGCATTTCTACGTACGCATGTGTGTTTGTGTGGGTGTGTCTGTGCGAGTGTTTGTTCTCTTCTCGTTTTTATGGTGCATTTCACTGACATATTTAATAGTCATTCATTTCCATAGCATTTGCTTACCATAACTTACAAATTCAAAGTGGAGGGTTATATTGTATTTACAAACAAGTTGGCACTTACAGAATAAATTATTGATGCCTCTTTTTTTTAATTGTTTTCATTTTTTTCCTCTTCTTTTTTTTTTTTCACCCCAGGGCATCTGGAATTCAGGCAGAATGGTAAAACCTGCTGCCTGCTTCCATTATGCTACATTAACATGAGTAAATAGGATTCCGGCTGGTATATTCTTTCCCAGTGGTTTGCTTGCTACTGAGAGGCAGCGCCTTCCACCTCAGTTCATCTTCGATGCTCAGGAACCGTTAGTCAAGTGAAAGCAAAGGCTGCATGTTTTCTTCCTCATTCTTATCCATGCGTTTTAGCACCCCGGGATCCACAACTGATTGAGACCTGCAGAAAGATAACATATTTATTTAACATTTCCAGATCAAGTCAAATGAGGGTAAACCTCAGCTTTCTTCTGTTTATTTTCATTTCTGCCAGGGCTTAAAAATAATGGTACAGGCACCCTGAGCATCTGATCACAGCACAGGGTGATAAAGTACTCTCACGAAGCCATTACCTGGCTTTAACGGGCTCTGTGCTAGCTTGTGGACAGAAGCAAAAGCAGGAATACAGGGATTCTCTTTCCTTTTTACAAAGAAATGGTGAAGCAGGGTGCAGCCTCCTTTGCTTTTTACAGTGAAATTATGAAGCAGGGTGCAACCTTAGTACACAACAGCGGGCAAACTAAGCTGTCTTTTGCACTGTCCTGAGCACTGACCCTCTTGGCTATACGGGGCTAGACGGCAGTGGGCTGGTAAAGAAGGTACAGCTCAGCAACCCAGCTGGTTAGTGGCATGCTGCAATTAGTGACGTCTTAGCTGGAAGCACAGGTTGCTCCCTTTCTGAACAGTACTTAAACACAACAGCGCGTGCTGCAAAGCCAACCCGGGGGAACCCTGAACGGCCAGCGAGCTTTCTGGAGCAGAGGACAAGTCTGCCAAACGCACTCATCAGCTTAACCACGCAGAGCCCCGATGGATGGCAAGGGCAAACTCACTGAGGACTGAAAAACTTTTAAGATTCTCTGATTCAGTACAGAATTATAACAGTGGTACTGTAAAACCCTGCAACAGCCATATGAGTGAGAAAGAGGAACCTCTTCAGACACAGCTTTTATCAAAATCAAAACACTCCATTAAAAAGCCAGTTTGAAGCATTAAGAATGGGACTCACCTCATCTATGGCTTAGCTTGTCAAAAACAGACATTTTTAGAGTACAGTACATGTAACCTTTGTTGTACACTACATGCAACCTCTTTTAGAGTGAGATGAATCATGCTCGAAATGTTTCTTTTCCTCCCTTTCTGTAAAGAGGATTTGGGATAGCCAGAAGCATGTGTTCCTCTCTGCAATCTATTTTGAGTCAGAAGCAGCCCACTGTAAGTGGCTGCAGCATTGCTGCCATTCGTGTTTTGCAAGGCTACAGCACAGAGAAAAAGCTTTATCAATTCTGACCTCTCTCTTAAGATAAACATACACAGACAATTCCCCTTTTACAGATTGCCACCATCCACTGAAACCAAGGAGACTCATAGCAGGAGACAATCTGGCCTATTTCAAAAAAAAAAAAAAAAAAAAAAAAGAAAACCTTCAAAAACATGAACAAGGAAAAAATCTGAATCAAACCTCAGGTGAAAGCTTTAAATCCAAGGATATTTTCTAATAACATTTAGTACTCTTTCTTAATGGCAACATCAAGAAAATTAGCTTTAAAAATCTGATGAACTCTCTTGTGACATTTTTTTTTTTTTAACTAATAATGTGCAATGAGTCTCATATAGAATATTGGTCAATTCCTGGGGCAGAAATCAAACCCACTGAATTATTTTTTTTTTAAGTGCACAGCGTATTGTGTCAATGCAAAGCAGATTGAAAATATGCTAGTGAAAATTTTACTATTGGAAAATCCAATCCAGTTCATCAGGATAAAAAAAAAAAAGCTGTGGGAGTGGACTAATTTCAAAGAATTCCTACTTGAATGGAAATACTAACAGGAGACTGAAATCCCTTCTCCTAGACTGACTATATCTCAGCAGCCAAGGTGTCCAAGAGTTCTCATTTGATAAAATGGAATGGGAGCCAGAAAGGCTGCAAACATGACAGTTTTGCTCATAAATTCTTCCAAACTCCTGGATTCTAAGGCAGATTTTAACAGAACAAATTCTGATCTAGGGCTTCTCAGCCCAGGAGCCCAAATGCCTTGCAGAAGATGAAAAACTAATTTTCAGTCAGTATTAAATCAACATTTACTGTCACACTGCATTCTGTGCAGCAGCCGTGTAAAATGAAAAAACTTTCAAGTAAGTCTATAACACCTTCTGTCTACGTCTCCCCATCAACTTCACAGACACTACTCAACAAATTTTCACAAATCACAGTGTGCCAGAGCTGTACTACTAATTCCCAATTTAGAGATGAGAATCAAAGCAAGCACAGACGTTTAAAAGAGCAATCAAGAACAACTGTGCTGCATGTTAAGAACACGCAGAACTCAGAGGCCCTTGTCACAGGTGGCAGTAATTCCTCCTTAGCTCCAGCATCAGCCTTCCTTGCAAGGAGGACTCCTCCTACTCAACAAAAGCTCCAGGAGATCTGGAGTGCATATGAGGAATTTCAGTGATCCATATGGAGTCAAATATGAATAACGGTGAAACAAATTCCTAGAAGGATTTTGGGATGAAAAGGGTACTCTTTCAGAGCAAGGAATTAATTCTACAGTGGTAGGCCAAATTAAACAGGGTAATTGGTTGGAGTCATGCTAGACTCCCATGAAATGTGGTTTATGAAGTTAAGCAAGTTCATTATATTATTATGATGCTATTGTCACCTTTTTTAGATATTAAAAAAGAAATTGTTTTAGCACACTGAATGTGCTTTTAAACTTAGGGGAAAATTAATCCTTCAATTGCCACATTCAATTGAAATTCAAATTTAAATTGAATACGATTTATCTACTTCTATCTTTGCATCAATGAAATTTTAAGTCAGTCTGTATATTCAATACTTAAAAGTCCTGTATCTTTCTCCGCAGCATCTTATTCCTTTTCCCTTCTACCTGGTGCTTGTACAGTACCTTTTTATATACACCAGCTGGCAAGAAGGATTCCAGCAGACACTGAAGATACATTATGTGAAAATGTGAGAATCTATGTAGAAGGTGAAGACATTCAACTGAATATTATATAGATATATTTTTCAACATGTTTATCTTCTGCAATGTCTCCTACTGTGCCAGCTAATCCAGAGAGAAAGACTATCAAGCAATAAACTGAAGATCAATTTGAAGTTTACACTGAAGTATAATTCTGCATGAAAGAGTTTTCAAACATAAGTTAAATGGGAAGAAAATAGGTAAGTGTTTTCTGCTTTGATAAAAAATGAGGAATCCAGTCAAGCCGCTAAGAAGCTTTTCCAATTAATAATGCACTTCTCCAGGATAGTCTGGAAAATCTTCCTCCAAGGGTCTTGTTACTGGCTTCCTCATGTTTTATTATTGCCTCCTTGGATGAGGCTGTTTTCCCCCCAAGACTTGATTTTGCAACAGTATTCCGCCCTTTTCTCTGAGACACCTTCCCTCGTGTCTCGTAATTCTTGTATTATGTGCAAATCATATACAAATATATTGCTCACTTTCTCCCCTTGCCCAGGTTCTTCAATGACCTATTTTCTCCATTCCTCTTGTTAACAACATCTTTGACATATGGATCCAGGACCTTTCTTAACTTCTCATTACCAGACAGTCTTGTCCTATTTCCCACTTTCCACACATGATATCCCAAGACTCTTCCCTCTTCTGCATCAAATGTCATCTCCTGAAACTGAATTTCAAGTTTGCATAGTCTTACCTCATTCAAAAGCTTTCTGCTCTATGTTTCTGCTCTGATCCATTGCTAGATCTACCCAGCTATGAGCTGAACTCTGACTTTTGGAGCTGTGTTCAACCCTTTGTGTCACCCTCTTCATGACACTTCCTTCTCTTCTACTTCCCTGGCAAGGTCAGACCCGATTCACCACTCCCACGGGAATCCTCTCCCCGTACCTTATTAGATTTAGAATGGTAAAATGCAGCAAGCAATAATACTGCCGCTTCTCAAAGAGAAGAATATCAGACTGTGAAGATGTTTATCACCCCTGAGTACAAAAATTTGCACAGATTCTTGTGCTGCTTTTCCTCATTACTTTTTCTCATTCTGTGTGCAGCTACTGAGACTGAAAGGTCAGATGCTGTAAATATCCTGGACCCCACAGGCTGGTGGATAGCCAATATCGAGTTATGAGAAGGGGATAGATAAGAATCATCACTACTATCTGTCTGGACAAGTAGAGCCATTTTTTCCTCAGCTCTAAGGCTCACTCCAGCCAGCACTGGCTCTCTAATGCCTACCAAGAGCTCAGACAGCTTGTTCTGAACACAACACTGTGCACACCCCTGTATGGCACTGCTGAAATCACTCCTCACATTGAGTCCACAGCAGTAGTAGAAGGCCAGAGTAACTTTGACTCACCTTTTCATGGATTTGGGAGAAAGGTCTTTATCTATATCTTTTGCAGGAGTGTTGTATGAGTCAGCATTGCATTCACTGTCGTCATCGTATTCGTGGTCTAGCAGTGTTCTTGCCCATGTTCCCATGTCGTAGGGGGGCAACATGCCTCCGAACTCTGAGGGTAGGATCTCAGGATGGATTAGCTGATGCAGACTGTTGAGATTATTTCCATGCAAGAATATCTGCATGCACACATGGAGGTAAAAACAAAGCAGTATTGCACAAACCCTCAAAGACCAAATTTTGTCATCTTTATCACAGGATATGATGTGGTATTCTGTCTGTGTTGGGCTTACAGAGTTAGTCTTCCAAGATAGACATTGCATCTGCATTGAGTACAGTCAGTCTATGTGCACAGTCCTGTAAATATACAAATTCTTAAAATACAAAAAACTTCAAATGTTTGCAGGACCAAAGTGAAAACTGATATGAGATAGCTAGATCGGCAGCAAATTATACCCCTTTCCCTTTATGCTATTTGTTTTTCCTAATACCATGAAATAAAGTAAACAGCTACATAAAAACATTCAGCACATAATACCGTGCCACCAGAGAGTGCCCATAATCAGACAGGACAAACGGTAACATACAAGGGCTCAAGTCAAGCCCTTTTAATTTGTTCATGTAGAAGCAGCCAGTAAGGCAAGGTAGGATGCTGCCTTGCAGCAGCTATAAGCTACCGCTCAATCACGCACAGACAGATATCACTGAGGGGCTGGAGTGAGGCCAGTTCAATCCTGTATTATCCTGCACTTTTCTTCTCTGGATAGTTCTACCCCTGGACTAAGTTACTCAGGGCTAAATTCAAAGCGGAGAGAAACAAAAGGCAAAATACATGTTTATTTCAGCTGATTTTCCAATCAGCTGTGAAGATAAGGGAGCTTAATATGAAAATGCAAACTCAGTAACTGTCCCTCTGGCTTAGAAAGGGCTTACTCTTGTGTGAAATAACAGATATCAATGGCAAAAAAAATAATTTGTTTTACTGTGCATTTCAAATGGAATGTTTCTCTTTTTAGTAAAGCTTTTATACCTAGCAGAACGTCTAGTAGCACTTCATCTGAATACAGTTATTGGTAGTTAATCTATTAGACTAATTTAAAAAATGCAAAATAACTCAGCATAAACACAATATACGAATAATGAGACTCATGAAATTTTGAAGATAATTCTGATTTTATTCTGCAAAAAAAAAGACTTTGGGTTTCTTTCAAAGCTGCTTTTAAATGATATATGCTGGACACAATTTTCACATTTTGACATTAAATTTCAGACTCAAAACACAATTTTAACCACCTGACCTACTTTTTATAGGTATTCAGTGTTGAAAAAAACAGCTGTAGAAAGTCAGAATTTATGAGAATATAAGCCCCTGGTTCAGGTGCCTCAATAAAAATGTAGATGCCTAAGTGATAAGCACCCATATTCACCTGCCTTGTCCCTTATTTTAATCTTGCAGCATATTCACAGACCACACTTTTCTCCCCAGTTATGCATACACAGCACTTGACTTAAATAAGCTTCAAGCATATCTGGCACCAAAATGTTCTTCGTTGAAGCTGTAGTCAGTGGAGTGCAACTGAATCCTGTGAAATGGGTTTGCATTTGCATATTTATAACAGATATTACATAAAAGGCTTTGTGATCTATAGTTCAAAATCTGTAAGTACCAGAGATCTCTCGAGCATAATCTGTCAGTAAAAAACAGCTAAACACCAAGGATCTCTATGGCCTTGTAGACTATTTGAAGGGAGAAAAAATACAGAGCTCCTTAGAGAGCTGATCCTGTAAAAAACAAGGCTGTCATATTCTTTGTAGTTAGGCTTTGTGTATGATGCTGATTGGGCTTTCTTGGATGACAAATTTCCTGTTACAGAAATAATATCATTCTGCGTGCTCTCACCACGAAACTCTAATCTAATTGCATTGATGTAAATGTTGCAAATCAAGCAACATCTCAGAAACTGCTAGTGCTTATGCACAGATGCATGTGCACAAATATCCTTCTATACACTTCTCATTTAAAACAGTATTTTCAAACTACTGCGTACCAACTGTGTCTTTCAGTTCACACTAATGTCAAGGAAATCTCATTAGGAGAGGATTTGGAACTCACTACCTTTGTTCTCAAAAGAAAGACGGACAGTTTTAATATTTTACTACTCTTTCTTATGGGAATTCTAATGTTGACAATTTTTATATAACCCAGAGGAAGCATATGTTTACAATTAAAAATATATTTAAGTACACTGCTTAGCTGTGTCCTTGAAGAATAAAGCTATGTAATCTTCTAAAGCAAGTAAAAAATACTTTTTACAATGCAGACATATTTAAATACATTGCATCAATAGCAAGCTGAAATATACAGTAGGTTACATCTGCTGGCTATAAATGACTGATAGTGGAAAAATAAACAGAAGAATACCCTTTTTCGTGTCTTCTCCTTTAAAAAGGGACGTATAACTGTGTAGAGGGCATGGATATACCACGGCTGATTGACGAAATGTATTCCTCCAAACCGAGCTGGAAAACTGTCCTATATGTCACAAAACAAACATATACAATGTGAGTGGTCTCTTAAGTGAAGTTGTACATGTATCAGATCATTTTTATGCTGAATGCCTTCATTTTTATAATAAAATTCAAAGGATACGACACATTCCTCAAAACTGTGTCCTTTCAGTACAGTTCCAACTTTCCATGCCTAGGTATCAACACATCACATGCAGTGGACAGAACAGTTATGAAGTGAACTGAAACAACTGTAGTATAAAGTATAAAGGCATGGCATTTCCCATCTCCAGATATGCTTTAAATGTTCATAATTTGTACGTAATCCATCCAGGCAAGTATTTTTTCTCCTTCCCAGCTCTATAGAATTTTATTCATTTTTAATGTTACCCCTCCTATAACTTAATCCATTGTCACTAAAGAACACCAGAAATGTCCCTCCTTTTTTCCATCTTAAAAAGCAAGTGTAAATCTGTGCTAATATTCAAAATGTCTCCCATATTCATCTTTCATAAAACCGACAATGCATTAAACATTACTGTTATGCAATACCAATGACAGTCATTCTGCTTGCAGAGTCATGGGCCTTCTGGGAGCTTAAGCTTAAAGACAGAATATCTCCAACAAAGAATGACCTTTTTTTTTCTGTTGAAAAACAAAAGGGGAAGATAACTCACTAACAAAGACTCTGATCTGCATTTTCAGTTTCTAAAAGTCAACCGAATATGTCAAATGGTCTGGTAGTTTGAAGAGTACAGCCACTCTGGGATACAATCACCAATTCCATTGCATTTTGTCTTTGCCTGATTGATCATATGCTCTGATAATGCAATAAGCTGCTCCCATCTCTTATGTTCCCTGGATTTACACTACTGTGCAAGGAAGCAAGACATGTAAACAGACATATAACCTGACACAGGTCCCCCCTTCATTTTCAGGGTTTACGTCAGAATTTTCTTGGTGTCTAGGTATACAGAGTAATTAAATGATTGACTTTCATTTGAGTCGTAATTCAAAATCAGTTTTTCAACATTCAACATAGGCCATCCAGCCAGGCAAACATGTCCCTTAGATCAAAACAAGATTTCCTCACAGCATCCCGTCCTCCCAGCTCCTTGCCTGACCCTACGGATGCAGAGCAGGGCACATTTCCCAGCTTCATCTTCTCATCTTGCATGGGTGCAACAGAGGCAATTTTAGGTCTGCATTAGTGTGACGAGAGGCTCAGAAGGAGGTGATCAAATGCTTACTTGTGGCATTCTGTGCCAATAAACACATTTTTGTCTCCTCTAGAGACATCAGGCTATAAGGGAGCACCCAACAGTCTAGACCCTTAGATTATTTGAAGCAAACTGATTGAAGGACATGCTGCACAAGGTGAAAAAACAGCCAAGGAAAAACACAAGCTACAACAAACAGTTAAGAACTCCCAAATAAAGAAGACAGGAACTACTGGAAATAAATCTTTAATGAAATGTTTCCAGATAGGATTATACTCTGACACAAAGTGCATGTGCCAAGAAATTTTCTTAGTTCTATGAGTGAGTACAGTGCAGTGCACTTAGAAGCACCATTCAAATAATGACAGGCATTCCTAATCCAGGCAGTCTTTACACCAGTCTCACCCATACAGAAGCAATATGTACTTAACTGAAAACTGCAAAATGGAAAGAAGGATATATAACTCTCTTGCATGCATGCACATGCTGGGGGTAGCACTCACACTTGCAGATATATGCACACTTCATTTACAAAGTCTCAGTCTACATTTATACGAATACAGTATTTTCTTTCTCCCTTTAACCACATTTACTGAGAGAGGATTATCTGTCTCCATATTGCAACACCTAGTTGGATTACCACATGAAACAATTTCAATCAAGAAAGCAATGCTTTAACAATGTTTTACAGAAAGGGTGACAGCTACAATGGACCCTCCTGACATCTGGCAGGCCACAGCACAGCATTCAACGTAATTAATAGTCTGTATTACAGATGTTCTATAGAAACATTTGATTAACAACAGCTTTGAAATAAAACAATACTATCGAAGGACTGTGTTCAGAAGCCTCATTTTGCCAAATGCCTAGATACCGGAACACTGACGGAACGTCCAGCAGAATGGTTGATAATTTGGCATGTAATTCACCTAGTTCAATATCATAAATCCTCAAACACCATTTTGAGAACACAACCTTTGATGTATGAAAGTTAGTAAATTATGTCCCTGTCAGAAGAATCCAACAAATCCGTTAGGAAGGATAAATCATTGAATGACATCTTAACCTTTAGTTGCAGGAGACACCATTCATCCAAGAAGGTTGTATTTATTTAATTTTCGTTCAGGCTGCTGCTCCAGTGAACATGTGCAGTGCAGTGTGCTGGGTATCCTGAGGGAAAAATAGAGCACGCCCCAGAGCTGCAGAAGACATCTTCTGCTAATTTCATCTAGATGTCTTCGAAGATATCTTCAGACTTAATGCTGGAATCTAAACTGTGTTAAGCCCCTTGAGAGTCACTTTTTATAATGCAGGCAATGTGAATAACATCGAAGTAAACCAGCCATTCCTAATATTAGGTAATGCCTTCTTTCATGATTTTATAAGCTTTTAAATTAAGTTACATGGCCGCAGAATTACACTCACAAGACATAGGGTTATGAAATGTTTGTTCTTTATTGCTCGAAAAACTTACACAGTAAAAATTGAGGCCAATTTGTGAGTAAAATGATCCAAAGGCATTTAAGGCATTCATGCACATACCTTGATTCAGAACACAGAGCCAAAGGCACCTGTATTCTACCATGTGCTCAAAATGAATGACTTGTTGATACTTTTGTGAAGATATTTATCAAGATTTATGATGACATTTTTTGCAGATAAAAGAAATATCTTTAGAAATTACCAGTTTGGCACTTTGGCTATTTCTACATCTTGGAATCTATTTACATGGAGGATCATGAATACATGGAATGATCCTCAAATAGGAGATGCCACGTGATATTACAGGAGGGATTGTCTCAGAGTTTCAGCAATTCTAAAAGATTTTCAAAACTGGCTAACAACTGGTACATGCTTGGGTTTGGGTACACAGCAATTTGGGTGACCGAACAGAGAAGCACTTCCTAAAGTACAAGCTGTAATTGGGAACCCCCATAACTGAAGCATTGAAAGATATGGGGTGGGTACAGAATTATCAACAGTGCTGGGTCTAGAAATCAAGAGCTCCCAAATGCAGATTCAAAGCTCATCTAAAAGCACGGAGCATCTGATGAGAAAATAAAGAGGCAGAATGATCAACCTACAACTGCTGGAAAAACAGGTATCAGAAGGTTGTCTTGCTCTTCTCAGACATAACAGACTTCCGCACTGGGATTTATCAGACAGATGGCCATCGTACACAAACAGCAGGTAAGAATTTCTTCCAAACACTGACTGTTGTGCTTTTGTGTAGATTAAGTCACAGGCTTGGTGGCAGTCACAATTGCCTCTGTAGACATATTGCACTTTGTCAGAAAAGCACGTAACCCATGAATCATGTGAATTCTACATAAAAAGAATCCCATGCCAGAAAATGGTAAGAAATAGAGATAAGCCAGGAAGTGACTAATGCACTTGACTGAAAAAGTAATAAGCTTGATGGAGCATTACTACTCTCAGCCGAGGCCTGCATATATTCTCACCATACATACAATATCAGCAAAGCCACTGCAGGGTATCTTACAGTACCTTGGACAGTTAGGCGGTCCCAATTCCCAATGAAATTCTGTGCTAGTATTCTTACTGTTGTCAGAATTGTTATCCTAGTAAGAACTAATAAAAATGACCATGACTGACCTTTATCATCTTTACCAGAAGTGAAGAAAAGTGCTTCTTAAGGCCCATAGTATTCTCTACTCCTTGGGTGCCGTGGGATGGGCTAAGTCTTCATCTAATAGGATCCCCCAGTGGAAATCAGTATTAAAATCAACTTTGTTTGCATAGCTCTTAAAAGTGAAGTCTTAGAAACTGCTGGAACCTGTGCATGCCCAAAAATGCACACATACCCCAGCCATCTCAGGGCCTCAAAACCATATTGCATACTGCCTGCAAATAGCCTGTGTGGACACATCTTGCCCCATACTAACACACTTCCAAACTGCACCCGCTACACTGCTACAGTGTGCAGGCTTGTGGGGCCACATATCCTCTGAGCTCATATGTGCTGTCCTTGTGAGCGGTGAAATGACTTTGAGGACAGTCTTGAGACATCCTTCAAAAGACTGTCTGGACAAACAAATGAACGTGCTCAGATGCATTACTTAAGTCTGTGTTTGACTGGTGTCATGAATTGAGGCCTTAGCATCTCCCAAAGACAAGAGGTTACAGAGTCAAAACTGTGACAAACATACCTACGTAACAAAAATATAAGCCCAAAGAGAGCACATTAAATTATTAATGGCTTAAATGTCACTTAAAAGTTATTCCTGAAGATAATAAATTCATATCTTCTCCAGCTGAAATGTTCGCCAACATTTCAGGGAGAAAAACAATCAATAGGATGAACCAAAACAGAATTTTCACAATGGAAAGCTCCACTAGAAAGGCACTGGAACATTTTTTTCTGATGGAAGATGCAGTGTGACTAAAATTAGGACAGGAAACTACAGAACACTAGAGAAAGCAAAGCCATGATTAGAATTAGTCAAGAAATATTAACATGTTACCTAAGGAATATTTCAGTTTTTTGGATGGAAATTTGATGGATCTAGGGAATCAATAGCCATGTTGTCCACATTGAAAAGAAAGCCTAAGACTTGCTCCCAAATCCTAAATTTCATGGAAGATTCCATGAAACTCAGACTCAGCAGTATGGCAGGATGATAAAGAACCTGAAAAGTCTATCTGTGAGTCTACAAGAATACATACTGTCCAGTTTAGCAATACAAACACTGGTAGGTAGATGTGACCTATAAACACATCAGGGAGAATTAAGTGGCAGGTGAGGAAAGACTCATTCAAAACAAGAGACAAGACTCATCCTGGAATAAATGAGAAAATGTCATGAATACTGTTAGTCTGAAAATTGGCAGAGAGCTACTAATCAAACAGCCAACCAGCTTGTGTGAGGGACAAACAACCTAATTCATTCTGAGATGGAGATAAGTAGATTATGAGCAAGTCGAGCTCCAGGTTGTCTGTAAAAGCAAGACTTCATCTCAGGACCTCTCTGCCTCTTTGTCCAAGCACTTTAAGATCAGGAAGCTTAGCAACTTGCTTGTGTAAAGATAGAAAAGAAGTAGTTTACTTCCAGCTTACTATAAACAATTACTGCTAGACTGTTGCAACGGCAAGAGACCTTTTAAGTTTCAGTGCTAGTGAAATTTTGCTTGATACCTGGAATACTTATAAAAGAATATTAACTATGAAATTTCCTCCTAACCAGAAACATACAGGTATGTTCATATACTACAAAAGGTTTAGTAAATTTCCCCAGTAAAAGTATAACATTGCTTTCTCCTTGATTGAACTTTATATTCTTATTAAACAATATTTAACTGTTTCTAAGAAAAACAAAATGTGCCAAAATATATTTCTCTTACTGCACTCAACTAAAAGAGTGCTCTTTTACCTTAAGGCAAATTAACATTATTCAGTGCCATTCCTACAAAATAGATTTAATTATCTAGAAATGTATGTTGTCATTTTGCTAAAAAGATTCCGATGAAGCAGTTTGACTTTTGGCAGTCCTTCCTTTAGTTTCCATTAGTCATTTTAAGTTACAGCTCATATATCAATATGTTTAATTGACTGAGATGAGAGCAGCAAGAGATAGTATCCATCTGATGAGAATATTCCTCTTTTTATTGAAGTATCTTTTTTAATTCAAAATAATATTCTTTCACTTCTATAAGCTCCTCATAAATATATATGTTAGCTTAAGTATTAAGTGTTAAGTCATCTTAATCTTAATCTATAAGTATTAAGTCATCTGACCATGTTTTTTCATGATTATATGAAGTTATATTATATATATATATCACATGTGCTTTCACTATTTGAACAAAAGGTTCAATTACTCTCACTTTATTAATTACATAGTTTTGATAGAGAAAATATATTGCACAAAAAAAAATTTGTTTACTTTGGATTTCTTTTTTAATTTTTGTATAATAGCTTCAAGATCTGTGGCCTTTTTAAAAAGTTTAATTGGAAATTGTGTGAAATTATTTTACCAATTTTTGCTTGTTTTGACAGAGGCTTTGGATATTTTTTTCCTTTGCTCATTTTTTTCTTTTATTTTGAACCTGGAATAATGCACAACTTTTTCTTAAGAGGAAACAAATTATCCTGTTTTCCAAAAGAATTTTGCTTTTAACTACATACGTTGTCTCATTTTTTTCAAAAATCCTAAGTAACATTTCCATAGTCTGGAATGTGAGACAGACAAAAAAAAAAAGTGTGATGTAGGTATTTCTATACTATTTTCTTTTCCTGTGAAGAAAATCATTCTTTACAATGGGCAATTATCCGATGGTGATTTCTCCTGTGGAAATTCCCATAAGGAACAAACATCCATTTTCTAGGCAGCTTGTGAATGTCTTGTGAGATTAAGATTAGAGATACATAAAAGAACACTATACTGGAAATGCTGTGTATAAACATAGTAACGATACTTTCATAATGATGGTGGAATAAAAATAATGTGAGCAATCACTGGTCATAAGAAATGACATTCTCAAATTTCTGAGGACCAAAGTCTTGGCCAAGAACTATATAGAAGGAGGTAAAATGTCGTATCATCACGTCACCTTGTACTGCCCCTGTGCCTCTGCTTAGGCTTTCCTTAGCCAGAAAGACTATCCTGATTCCCCAACAGTCCTTGGATCATTGTTCTAAGGTTTTCCATGAGGTAGGAAATGCTGACGCCGTTCTCAGCGTTCACTGACTCCAGAGGAGCACAAGGAGTCATCACGCAGCCCTTGCCTTATGCTGTGAGCACTTCCAAATGTGGTAACTAAATAACAGTTTATCCAGAATTGGTTTGGGGGTGCTAGGCTTTGTTGTTGTTGTTGTTCTGTTTTGTTCAGCCAAAACATTCTATCTCATATTTACTTCACAACATAAAGGAAGGACGGGAAAACCTTAGGATAATGCTAAGAGGAAAGAAAAAGAAAGGTAGAAAGAGGGTAGAAACCAGGTAAGCAATTTAAAAGCAAAGAATAGAGGAGTAATTAAATTAATGCTAATATGGTAAAGAATATAGAGAAATTACCATGATTTGCAAGGGAAAAAATCCCCTTTCCAGCTTCTCTCAAAAAACCGCACAGAAAGAGAAAGGCAAATTGATCTTACATGGAGGGCTCATGTTTTTCAGTTACTCATCAATGGACTTGTGGACTCAAAGGATTTTTCAAACCTTAATTCAAGTAGGGTTTGAACAATTCAGGTTTTCAATCCTGAATTTCAAATAGTAAATCTTACAGCTTCCATATAATTTCTGTATATGATCCCAACTGACAATTTTCCACAAGAATCAGAGGCTACCTATAGATTTATAATTCTTTATTGGCTTCAGCTGAAACTCACAAGAAGCTTCTCTTCATCTGAACTCACTGTCCACACTGACCTGTAAGTACACCTGGTACAGGAAATGGGGAGAGCAGGCCTGAAGATGGACAAAGGTATTGGACAGAGACAAAAATGCAAGTTTCCTTTTCAGAACAGCTTTTGAGTCACATCGTGTTGCTCTGCGGCACCAAACATCAACTACTGAGCTGAAAGACAACAATTCCACCACTGGACTATTCACTTTTTTCCCTCAAAATGGAGAAAATATAAATTAATTTCTACAATTTTATGAAACAAAGCTCCCCAGAACATGGAACTCTTAGTTACTGACAGGATATATTAAAACTGGATTATAAATTTAGCAAGTTCAATCCACTGTAATACAAGAAAATGAAAGCCATTGTGATTCAAGAGTTATTTCACGAACAAACCATATGCTTCCCTGTACAGGAGGAAATCAATCTCCACGACTAGAGTAGGTCCTAAGAGCAGTAATCGTTTTAGCCATCCCATTTTAACCTGTCACTCTATGCAAATTAGAATCCTGAGATTTGAACCAAGCTGTAAAATCGGAGGGATAGTGATTTAAGAAAAATCAGCTGAGGACAGCCACTGAGATCTAGAAGGCAGCATAATTAAGCTTTAAATTACTAGCGAAAATGAATACCTGATTTGAGATCCATTAACAAGTCTTATATTCTATTAAAAGTAGAGATATCATGAACTATGTAGCATACACACTTTCAAGAGGTCAGTTCCCAGCGGTACAAAACGATTTTCAATTAAAAAAAAACGTTCAGATGTCTCATTCATAGTAAGAGGCAGAGGCTCATTTTAGTCCTTAAGCTTTAAGAAAGTCTCAGTCTCAGCTGTCTAGCTACACTTTATCTACACAAAGATGTTTGAAAAGGATATGACTTCACAGTGATTTAGGAGTTAACTCCACCTCAGCTTCCCCCTTTTTCTGCACTCGTGAACAATTGCTGGTGGAACTAACGGGTAAAATTCTCCTGGGAGCCCAGGGAATTTCAGTATTGTTTGAGAGAGAACTGTCACACTGATTATTACTCTGGAGGACTGGGTAAATCATTATTGCTGGAGTCTGACCTCAGACATCAATTCGCTGTCTTTCTAAACTCATATAACCATGGATCTCTCTATTAGCATATAAGAAGGAAAACATGAGAGTAAAAAAAAGAGATCACACCAAGTGGGCAAATAAATAAATGCTTGTTTTATCATACACATGTAGGGCAAAGGCAATATGTCTATTGTGCTATCAGTGTCATTAGTTCACAAATGTGATTCTAGAATCTGTTTTGAAATCACACTTTCAGAACTCTAAAATTCACAAACGAGGTTTTCAGACATCAGAAGACCAAAATTAGAAATGCAGATCTCTACCTGCTAAGAGTGTAACCCATGTGACTCTCCTGTCATCAAGAAAAAATTACACCAGTACAAACGCTGAAATCATGAACGAGTGCACTTTGGCATTTCTGAACAGGTCTGTCATTGAGGAAAAATATAAAATAAGCTAGGTTACACAAGTCCACACATTTCAATTTCAGACTATCTTCAAAATTCTCAAAGTTAAAATTTCAACTAAAATTTCTGGACCCCTTTCTGGTCAGATCCAGAAAAAGAATAATAAATAAAAATAAAAACAGAGAGAGCTGCAACAGGAAATTGAAAAAAACAGACACAGTTTGTCCATTTTCCTACATGCATGTTGTGAAGGACCACTTATACGAATCTTCATGAAAAAATGCCTGCTTTACTGAAGTAAGTTCAGTGAAATTCACATGAGTAACAGGGTTATTTTTCAAAATATTATTTGATTTTGCTTTCAAAATAATCCTATAGTTACTGGTGGTACTTTTCAATAGTAGGAAAGACAAAGTCCGCCAACAAAGCTATATATGGCAGCAACACATATGCAATCCTTGTATCACATTACCTGTGAGTCATGCAGTCAGATTCACAAAGAGCTGAAAGATGTAATGGACAGTGATGAAAATTAGAAAGTTCACTCAGTCTTTATTGAACTAACATTGATTGTTCCATAATTTATTAGCCAACATTTCTACAGGTCATCCAGATCTCTCAGCCTTCAGGTAAGCTCCCTGCTTTAATATAGAAAATCATGATTGGGAAGGACTGCAATTTTTCTTATAAGAACATAGAGAATATTAAAAAAAAAAATCAAAGATGAAATGTTCACTGTGAATGCTTTTTTGTTTTTGTTTTTTACAATATATTTGGATACTTTAAATACATATTTTATACCTGCAAGGCGAAATCCACTAATATACGACCTCCTTGAGCCCTTCTAAGTTCTTTTCAGAAAAAACTCTCTCTCCTTTCAGCTGATTTGTAAATTGCAGAATTTCTTCACTTCCCCAAAGCTGTACTATTTTTGGAGGTCATCATAAGCCAAAGTAACGAATACAATGACAGACTTCTAAAGCTAGATAAAGAACCGATTTGCAGGTAGATGTTAATATTTATCCTACCTAGTGTCCTCAAGCTGCTTGTTTGAAAACTATTCATCTTTTCAGCAGTGACTGTAGTAAATGTAAAGAGCTTACTCCACCTAACTGAAGATTTACCTTACTTGAAAACTCCGCAGCTTCATGTATCACATTCGCTGATCCAGGATTTACAGAACACAGATGCCGCTAAGCTTTCTGCAGAGCTTTTGACGAGCTTGTTCCTGAGCTCTCGGGAAGGAGCCGCTCTGCTAGTTCTGGCTCAGTTCGTATCTGCGGGTCCAGCTTTCCATAAGCGTCATCAAGAGCAAAACATGCTCACAGACCAGTGAAAACCTGCAATGCTGAGATTAACTTAAGTAACAAAACCTCTAAAAAGGAGATTCAACTTTTCATTTTGTCACTTACTTTTTACTGCTACACTCTTAGCTTTATCAAACTAAAGAAGGGTTTATATATCCAAAAGTTAATTTTGTTCGACCTATAGCAATGGTTTTAGAAGATATTTGCTGCTCCATACATAACACCTTAAAAACAATGGTAATTACAAAGTTTGTTAAATGTTCACTGTTCTATTTTTAAAGTATTATTCAAATTGCAGTATCTTAAGTCAAATGCAATACACTAAAATTGTGTACATATCTTTAACATACATGGCTTAAAAATGTACACAAAAAAATACTACTTCCCTCTCCTACCCTACCATTTTTCTGACTTAATCCTTTAAAAAAAATACTCCTCGGAAAAAAATATCTCCTACAGTATGGGTTAGATTTTCTCCCTTTTTATGTTACTTTCACTCAAATGTCAGTGGCTGATACTACCGGGAGAATTATGTCCCCAGAGTATGGACAATGACATATGGCAGGCCTGAAAGGACTTAATGGAAAGGAGAGAAACCCAGAAGGCTGTCACCCGCTTCCCATCCATTAGCACCATAGGCTGTACCGTGCCCTACATGCTATTAGTCACACAACTCTGCAACCACCAACCACTTGTCATCCATGCTACAGCTGCAATCACCCTGCTGTGACTGCCCTATGTGCTTTAAAAGGACCCTGAAAATACAGAACTCCCCTCAGTAAGGATATTATTAAATATTAAACCTTAAGCAAGATTCTATCCCCTCTCAAATGAACAGTCAAGTTTCATTTCTCAGCTATTAAAAAAAGCAACATATTCTTGCCAGCTGAATCCTTTACCATTAAAGCCAAGCTGAAGCAAAACTAGAGCCAAAATTAGCATGACTAGATAAAGCCTGTTTTAGTCCATCTACTTGCAAATAGTTGCACTTGTGAGAGAATCTGGACCCCACATCACAGTAATATATATATATATATATATATTAAAAAAAGGAAAAGTATCTATTGAGTACTAAGAGGTGTGAGGTCATAGCAAAAGACAAATACAGACCCCTACTGCAGTACATTTGCTAGGCTGCTTACAGTAGCCGAGGAAGAGAGCCACATCTTATATGAAAAAGAGTTGATCAAAAAGAACATATGTGTGTGCGCGCACATGCGCATCAGTCTGTGCACGTATGCAAAAAATGATTTTACCCCAAACATCAAATTAGTATCTTAAATAATTTATTACCGTGGATAATTCCTCAGTTCCCAGCAGCCTATTCATTTTAATTTAAAATAGATTTAAGAGCTCAGACTATCAATGTAGGACAAAAAAAGAAGACGTTTCCTATCTAAGAACTAGAATCAGGTTTTCATGTCCTACTGGTAGATCAATTATGCATTAGAGCTGCTGCTTGATTTTTAATCCACATCAATTCACAGGCCTTGAGCAAATGTAATGTTATCATATTAAAAATAGAAAGGGCTATAGTAACTTATATATATATAAAAAAAAAGAGTTCAAGCAAGGGGACAATTAATCAGCCAGTGAAGAGACAAGATGCTTACACCAGCACAGAGGGAAACAAGAAACGTGCAGATAATTCTTTCAAATTCTCTAATACGTAATCAATTTGAATTGAAACAAATATAAAGCCATTTTTATGATTTTTGCATTGTTACCTATCATTTTGGTAATTCAGGCAAAGGGATCTGCTGATGTGTATGTGCACAATTTTGTACAATAGATCTAATATCTGTTCTCATCCTGAATGAACAGCATTTCAAGCCACATTCTAGACATCTGCTGCCAGCTGTACAAATCCTGAAATACTCTAGTCAGCTTTGCTCACGCTGGAGCCCGACTGCTAAATTTTCAGACATAGCTGAAACATTAAAAAGTCTTCTATTTCCTGAAGCCAAATCCTTGCATCATCATATCCATTACAGCCTTTCAACACCAAAATTAAAATTAGCATAAATATTTACGTGTTTGTGATAAAAATTCAGTACCTAAATTTGCTCCTATAAAAAAGACGAAAGCAACCTTAGATTTTGAGTTTCACTCAAAAATGAGGAAGGGAAAAAGGAGTTTAAAAAAGGGGAAAACTATCTGAAAATACAAATACTTGCTTGCTATTGCCCTAGGAGTTGTAGCTGAGTGCTCTAAGCTCCTATCTCCTTATACAGACAATGTTCTTTGGTTGAAGTATATTTCCTGTGATGTTCCATAGTCTCTCCTGGAGACAGGAATAGATTCCCCTAGAGGCAAACACGGATGTGAGGTGTCTGAATACTCCATTCAGCACTGGCAGCTTTCCCAAACTAAAATATTTCAGTTTTGACCCATTTAATTTTCGTTTACGGCAAGGAAAAATCTCTAGAAGGGAGATACTTCTTATGAACATTTTCATTTCCTTCTAACTGAAAATTTCCAAGTAATCTTTCATAGAAAACCCATACTCTCAAAGGTTATATTGTTTCTGTTTAAATTTCTAACAGAACTAGTATGCCTTTGTTTTTATGTATATTAATACGGTACCTTGAAACTGTACTAATAGATTCCACTGCTGTGATCATATAAAATGCAGGCTTATGCCTAAGCGGGAAATTGAATTCTTTGCAGATCTGAGGCAAAGAAATAAATAAAAGAAAGAAACTGCAGACGGGCATTATTTGTGTGTCCCAGGACACCCTCAGTATTCAAAACGATTCCTTGGTTTTTTGAGCCGTTTCACTGCTGGAAACGTTATCGCCTAGATCTGTGACTGTGACAGACTTCACCTGCAAGACTGGCCACAAGGGTTTCCTTGTGGACTGGCCTGGAGATTTCCAGGCGAAGCTGCAGGGATGCGGACGGCTTACTGGCGCTTCTGCAAGTGGTTCTTCTCCTGACTCAGTTCTGCCCCAGAGCTGCGGCACGATCACACAAGATTGTTGTGTTTGCTGAAGTGGTCAGCTTTCAGCAGGAAAAAAAAAGCAACTGAGGTCCTGACCACTTCTGGCTGCATAAGGTCCCATGGTGCCATTGCGACAGTGTAAGTATTGACCTCAGTGTCTTGGCTGAAAAACAACTTGAGTTATATTCTGACTATCTGAATTCTTTCTGCCCTCTCAGCTGAATACAGCATTTTTTTTTACTGAAGCATTCTGCTGCCTCAGAGTGTCCCCAAGCATTTGTAAAACACCAGACCTGGCTATTTATTCAAAGCAAGATGTGATCATGTCATCATTACAAACACAAAAAGCAAGAGGAGATCCGTAAAAGATGATGGCAAGTGGATTTACTGCATTCAGTTGTAGAACAGCTCAGCCTGCCTCCAGCACCTGCCAGCACCAAAGACCAGTGCAAGGATCTCCAAAGTAATGTTCTTCATATATAGCTCAGTCGCTTGGTCTCACTGGCGACTTCAACATGTCTGTTCCACAGTATCTTTTCATGGTAACAGGCCTTGCCATACTGGCAGGTACCAGAGACCAAAGTACACAAAATAATGTTTTCCAAAACATAAGTAGTATCTATCCTGGGAATTTAATAGTGGTCAGAAACATTAATGGCAGTGACACTCAATCATCCACCCTGTGAAAATGTAGAGGAAGCCAAAGCCACCTATCACTCCTCCAAGCAATTTAGAACTTAGCACCCATCAGGCACCATTCCCCAAAGTTACTTGGGATTTGGCCATCTGTTTAGAATGACAAAAACATTAATAGCCAGGATGTAGATACACCAAGACCTCAACAGCACACAGCAACCCTGGACATGTTATTGGCATAGCTGTACTCCAATACAGACAGTCTCCACTGGCAGCTGCCTATTATAAAACAGCAAAAAACACGTAAAAATATGAAGAAATATAAAATTGTGTGTCATTCAAAGTAAATATATCCTCTTTCAAATACAAGCTATAGACCTTTTAAATACTATTGATTACACAGATTAATTTTTTTAAATACCACTAACTAAACAGAGTGGCTAGTCATGAGCTATGAGGTCTATTGTGAAAATACATAGTAAGGACTGTTAGTCCTCTGAGAACTGTTTCCATCCACAACATTGATCTCCACTAAGTAGCTTTTTATTAAGGAAAGGAGTATTTTGTTCATATCGTCTGTTATGGAAACTTGTTATTCTGTATACCTTTTATATAATGGGAAATTGAATATAGAAACTTCTGCAAGATCCCCATGCAAAACAACTACTTTACAATCGTTATTCTCTTACCCACTAGCTCTTCACCACACCAGTTTGTTTCCTACAGGACTGAACTAGGTACTATCATTTATACTTTGTAATGAATTGGTATTCAATGGTTAAACAATGCCCTAGGTAAATAAAGTCTGACTAATATATACACACGTCAAATGAAATACTTTATGGTCCAATATATACAATGGAACTTGAGGTGTGGATTACCTAAGGAAAAAAAAAAAAAAAAGGAAAAAGAAAAAACAGCAAGTAAAAAAAAGTAAAAAACCTAGACATTTTTCAGTACCATAATTAGCAACTAAATGTTCATGGCTTGTCTGACCCCAGAGAAGAACTGGCTGGGAATTTTCCACTGATAAAACTGTGATCGTAAGGAAAAGATAAAAGTCAGGAAATTCCACACCTACTGGTGTGTCTGCTCCGTATGCCACACCAATTACACAGAAGTCACATGCGGAATAAGCATGCTTACACACATAAGCCTCCTCTCCTTTCTCCAGCTGTTACCACTTTAGTGATCAATGCATTATAGCTGCTCTCCCAGCAAGAGACAAAAAAGCTCAAGCCAAGTCACGTGCAAGAAAGGAAATCTCAAGATATTTCTGAGGCACCTTGTTGAGGGACCTGAGGGTAACAGAAGAAAATGGGATGGAGTCATGTGCCTTATGACTAGGAACAAATACCAGCATGGGATGAGGAGCTCGACCACCTGCTCTTCTGTTACTGCCTTGGAAACGGGCAAAGTTCCCAAAGCCACGGCTTGCCAGAGGAAAAAGGAAATCCTATCGTGGACAAAAAGCACATGAAGGTATTCTTTTCCTTGTATTCGGTCTCTGATGTGAAACAGATTATATAACACTGAGGCTTTCAATAGGGAAGCCAGGACAGGACCCTGGATTCTGGCCACATCAAAAGCCTGACATTTGGTGATTCGGGAAGTGTGTCTTGTGATACAGCTGAACTCTGCTAAGGCTGGTTTGCTTTCACAGGGCCGAAGGAGTTCATTAGACAAAACAGACACTACAGTGTGAGGAACAAGTGTGTGGATGACACTGTATTTTTATCACTGATGCATGAATTAAGAGGAGAGAGATGAGGAAAAAGAAGAAATGAGCAAGACCTGAGGGTCATGTTGGCTGGCCTCTAGCTTTCTAATGCTCCATATGACCAGACACTCTCTCAGTGGCCTTTGCCTAGCTACAAAACTAAAACAGCAGCATGCACATATACAGTATATCTCCAAGAAGAAGACAGTCCTCTTGATTGTTCTGAAATTCTGCACCTATTCTTATAACCAATCGTCTGCACAAATACTTTTGACTCAGTAGGGTTACAATGTTAAACGATAGGGATCAATAATGAAATTAGTACTTGAGGACGAGTAAGGGAAAACAAGGAGGCCGGCTCTGCA
Source organism: Nothocercus julius (assembly GCA_013398735.1). Classification (NCBI taxonomy): domain Eukaryota; kingdom Metazoa; phylum Chordata; class Aves; order Tinamiformes; family Tinamidae; genus Nothocercus; species Nothocercus julius. The sequence goes on along the minus strand of VZSV01000023.1, from coordinate 2,074,310 downwards.
TGTCAGCTAAAGGTGAGGGGCACTGGTGCTTGTCAACTAGATCTGATCAGGGCATGCATGGAGAACCTCAAAGCAACACAACTGCTTTGAAGAAGTTAGATATGGCATGAGATAGGAATAAGTCCCAGTCTAAATATACACAATTAAAAAGCCCAAACTAAACAATATCGCAGATATACACTCATGAACAATGATCATTTTGGACAGTCTTAAAGAAAAGCTCACCCAGGCAGCCAGATTCTCCTCATTCAAAACTATGTACCTGTCAGGAAATGGTTCACACTTACCAAGCATCTATGTAGTGAATGCTTTTTCTGTATGAGTTCTCAGGCATAATAACAATTTCTCTCTTATCATTAGCAGGGTGAGCAGCACAGCCCCAAAGGGAATATAAACCAGGCTAACAGAGAAGCTGAATTCATCGTAAATACTGTGTTCAAGCCTTTCCCATGCTTTTGTAATTCACAGAAGAAAAATCAATTTACAATTATTTGTCAGAATAAAGTTCGCTGTCAGTGTGTCTTCTGATACAAAACAGGGATGCATTCACCTAAATAGATAAATAAATAAATAAATAAATAAATAAATAAATAAATGAGTGGCAACAGCTTAACATAACCCAGCATCAATGACAAAATCTTGCAAATGTCCATGTCACTAGAGCATTAAACTTATAACACAAAAGCATTGTGGTTCATTATCAGGTTGCATTTAGTTTTGTAAGGTCCACATAAAATGCTTCCTTGATCCATTTGGGCATGAGTTTTCTTTTTTTTACACAAAGCAGTAAAAATTACAGATGCTATTTCATAGAATCATAGAATGCTTAAGGTTGGAAGGGACCTCTAGAGATCATCTAGTCCAACCCCCCTGCACACGCAGGGTCACCTACAGCAGGTGGCTCAGGACGGCGTCCAAGCG
>VZSV01000023.1:2047396-2062576 GCA_013398735.1 Nothocercus julius | reverse complement strand
ACTCCAGGTGTGGCCTCCCCAGGGCTGAGTAGAGGGGCAGGATCCCCTCCCTCAGAGGTGGAGGATATGTTCCAAGCAAACCAAGCTCCTCTCTGATCAGCAGAAGGACCAGTTCCTTAGCAGCCTGATGGCCAAAGGACTCACTCAGTATGTGAAAAGATCACAGAATCATGGGATAATTGAGGTTGGAAGGGACTCCTAGAGATTATCTACTTCAAGCCCTCTGCTCGAGCTTTCTAGAGTGCCAGGAAGAGCTGGAGGAACTCTTCCAATCGTTCCTCTTAGGAGAAGGCAATCGATTTGAAGCTGATTAGATGCCTGATGTGGAGAGCAATTGGATTGCAAGTCCATAAAAGGCAAAAAAATAAAAATAAACATAAAAACAATGAAGACCAGTGCAAAAGTAAAGCAATGTGAACAGCAGGAGGATGAGGAATTAAAGCTGCTTGGGTGGAAAAGGGAAGTAGGAATGGGCAGAAGAGTCTAGCTGTGCCAGCTAGATCAAATAGCCTGAATGAAAGCCAAGATCCCCAAGACTAATCATGTCTTGCTTACAGCAAATATCTGCAAAACGCTGGCAAAGTGCCCACTCTCTTTCTCATGCTGGTTCACATGGAGGATGACAACTTACTGCAGCCAGCTACTCCACCAGCTCAAGTGGCAGATGTCTGGGTGGTGGATATTTAACTCAGTTAAGAATTCTTGCAGTAAGATGTCATACAGCAGTGTTTCTGGGGGCAAAAGGGCAGTCAGTCAGTTAGCTGTTTCTTACAGCTTGTTTCAAACAGGCAGTAGACCACACTGGGCTAAACTCAAACAGGACTTAATAAGGAGCTCTAGAGCGAGCCCATGCTAGAATTAAGACTTCTGGTTTGAGGTTTCAGGATTAAATCTTCAAGAGTAAGGATTCACCCTGAACTGAAAGTAAATGGCAGCTGGACTCTGAATATATCAAAGGTGTCTGAAAATCAGACCACTCCTGTCACAGTGGGCATCCCAAATTAGCAGATGCTTTTTAACTAATCTTTCAGAGGAATAGCTCTCAGCTAAGGGGAAAAAAAAAGAAAGAAAAAAAGAGAGAGAGACATTACTATCCCCTCATTTCCAAGGTGTGTTTGTGAGAATAAATAAATTAGTATATGGAAGGCATTCACGTTTTTTTATTGATGAGTTTCATAAAAGTAGCTGTCACAGAAATTATTCTGTCTTAAAAAAAACAGTTTTTTTTTTAAGTCTGAGCCGCTCTGAATAATGGCTTTGACTAAACAGACAGGCCTGTCTGTACAACTGAACTCCAACAACTGAACTCAAGGTCTGGCAACCAAGTCACCCCTCATCTTGCAGGTAAAGCTGTTCCAGACAACAGGTGAAGAGTTAGAAGCAGTCATCAGTCCTGCCCACAATTTCCAAAATAAATTGCTAGAACACATTTTTGATGGCCTTTTTAAAAGCAGGAGAGATCAAATATATGCAAACTCTTTTAAAAAAGCAAGTTCTTGGGGAAAAATACCCATTTCCACCGCTGCTACTGAACATGAGTAAACTGGTATGAAACTGCTGTTCGGAAGGATGCTCATCCACTGTCCGGCCTGGCCCAGGAGTAAGGGGACTCAAGCAGCCATGGGTTATTTGCAGGCAGTTTAACTGGATCTCCTTGGAACAGGAGACATTCTCACTAAAATCTTAAGATTTTACTACTTTTTAATATCCTCTCCAGGATTATGTGAAATGTCGCGACCCTAATCTCAAAACCTAGTCTCAAAAAACTCAACTTTTAAGAGCGTTTTTTATGGTTTTACATTTGGATGCACAGCTGTTTAAAGCTCTTTTTTTTTGTGGTTTCCTGCTAATTGATACACATTCTAGGACTGAATAATTACTCCTTAATCTCAATATTAACAGTCTTATGTGCTGCACAGAGCAAGTTACCATATAGTTATATGAAGTCAAAATAATATTTTCAGAGGCATGTTTAGTTCTGGAAGTTCCTGACTTATGAATGTTTCACTTTGCAGCCTGTTGTCTGTATATGTGTAGTACAGAACTAGGTGCCAAATTTAAGCATCCAGGCACTCTAAACACCATAGGAGGGGCTCACACCTTCCCCAGCCAGCTAAAAGCATTTGATCTAAAAATTAGACCTGGTGTACACTGCACACATTTTGTCAGTATAGTGCTTTTGGGATGGAAATAAAGGAAATTCATGTCAGCTTACAGATATTCGCTCTCCTTTAACAATACAAACTCCATAGCTGAAAGACTCCTTTCCTGAAAATAGCAGCATGTACTTACAAGGTTTATCTTATATATTGAATTCAGTCAGGGGTATGATTCTTTTCATGCTCCCACAACATCTATATGCAGATGAAGTATAGAACAGAACTTGTCTTTAGTAGAAAACTACATATATTTACACATCTAGCTTTCAAAAGCAGTTTCATAATAAAATAAGCAGTTGTGAAAAGTCCAGAAATGCCATAACTTGTAATCAGCTCACCTTGGTATGTGCCATATGCCATACTCTGCTCACCATGGAAGCTAAGCAAATGCAATACAAATTTAGTAGATTTCATTCAGGAAGAAAAGAGATTCGGTTAACATCAAATTTAGTAGTCGCTAATCCCACTTCCCCTGTCCCCTTCTACCCAAGCAAGGTAAATATTTAAATTCCCCAATGGTAAAGTTCAGCACCTTGAGCCCTATTAAATGTTGTAAGTCAAAGTAAATTCCATTTCTCTGATTAAACAGAGAATATTTCCAAAGATCATAAATAAACAGTGTGTCTGAGTTGTTCTTTTTCATACTACCTGACTAAGCACTTTTGACCTCAACTCATTCAGAATGATGTTTCTGCTATATATTTTTGTTCCAAAGAAAAAACAATCTCTGTTGAGGGTAAGAAAGTCCAATATTTTAGGCATGAAATCTTGCAAGTAAACTCCAGCATTTTTCCAAAGTCTCCCTGCACCATATTTGCCTCATGTTTTCTTATTCCCTTCGTGATCACGTTTCTTTAAAGTGAGGATTTCCCTTCCAAGACGATCAGCACATTTGTTCTTAGCCCTTTTTATTGATTCCAATATGTGTCTACTTAGAAATGTGTTTATTTAAGAAGGAAAAAAAGAAGGGCAGAAATTATATATAAATAAGCCCCCAAGTAGTATAGCTAGAATAATATCACTAGTCAGGCAATTTTGCTCGTAGGAGAATATTAGCCTCCCTCCCACAGTGCTTCTCCACAGAAAATGAATGGATTTGTTATGAGACTGCAGCTAATTGATTCTTCAAAAGATTTGTGGCAAAAGCTTGGTAAAAGTTGCTGCTTACAGACAACGATATCCATCACAAATTAGGACAGACACTTCAAGGGCTGGGCAAGTTTATCTCACATTTGCCATTCCAGGACCTTTTCATACCCTATTCTGGAGCATTTAGTGCCTGCCTTTTACATCACTGAAGTCAACAAGACTGAAGACAGTGGCCACAAAATGAAGCCCTGGGTGCTGGCTACTGCCATATGGCAACCTGCAAAGCTGAACTTTGGCTAGAAATTTCATGGTTGGGCATGAAAAGCTAAAGAAAAAGATCTCACCCTGACTCAGTAACATGTCAACTGACGGTAGGCAAGCACAGAATTTCAGAGGCAAACTTCACACTCTGGTAGGTCAGACATTGTATTTTCAGATGCAATTATCTGCTGCCGCTCTCCTCAAAAGAACTCTAATACCCGAGACAAAACCGTTTAAATACAAAGACTACTAAAGTATTATTCATGTTCCAAATGGAAACACAAAAACAAAAACCTTACTGTCTTACTTTGAAAAAACAGCACAAGAAAGAAAAAACTTTCAAAACAGTAAACAGAAATGCAGAAATATTTCAAATACAGATCACACTGTTGCCTTCTTATACCGTTCTCAAGACCATGGAATCACATCACTGTATAAGAATATGCAACAAAATGACAAATTCAGATCTCTGCCTCATGGCAGCAACTATCCTTCTGTGCAAGAGCAACCTGAATGCTGGTTAAGTCATTTCAAGATATAGATCAAAACTCCATATTACTTCTATACATATTTCCACATAAAGAGCAATATCAAAGTGAGGAAAGTTCAAAAATAAGGTTGTTATTTTGTTTTATATGAGTAATAAAAATGTAAAAATGATAAAAATATCAAAGAAAAGTAATATATGTCCTTGTAAAGCCAAAGCACGCTGTCACAGGATTGAATTGCAGGTATTTCCAACACTCAAGTCTGCACGGTAAATAACTGCTTTACGGATTCCAGTTTTTCATTTTAATGATCGTTAAAGATCACAGGAAACAGCCAAGAGATATGCAGTATCCTTTTGAGCAATGTTCCTGTACCATGCAAAGTGCATTAACAATGAGCAAGAAAGAAATTAAATCACCATATTCTCCACCCTGCAAGCCGCCATTCACGTGAATCCCGACGGCGCAGTCAAGCACGTGCTGAACGTGAACTGCGCAAACAGTGCCAGGCGCCTGTCTAGTCCCAGTGCCCCACACTTTCCGGGACAAGTGATGCAGGGTGGGCCTTGCTCTAGTGTAATCAACGACAACAAACGACCTGCTCTGGCAGCGGCACAATATTTCATTAGCCCTGTCCAAAACGACAAGAGAGAAACTGATTACTTCTCAGTACTGCAGAAGCTACAAGGGTGAATTTACAGTAAGTCAACCACTTTGGAATAACAATGGATAAGTTACCTCTTATTTATGGAAAATTAAGGGCCTACCCACCTGGAAATACCACAGTTCGCTAACCGAGTTCACACATTAACTTGTTCCACACTTCCTCCTTTGCCTGCTCATCCCTCAGACAGCATTAATGGCTTTGCTATTTTGAAATGTCACCTTTCCTGCATTTGGGGTTTGGGACTTTTTTTAGTCATCCAGCTATTTAATGAACTGCAAAGAGAGAAGATACGAGGCAGTGAAGAGCTTTACCTGCAGGCCCTCTATGGCTAATCTCAGCATGCTCGGGGTCAGCTTGGAGGCCTGCTTGAAGGTGAAGTTGCTCCAGTCTATAATCAAAACAAATCCATTCACTTGAAGCTCGGGGTCTTCGATCATGGCTTCTAGAGAAAGCAGTATGGCACGCAGAATATCCACCAGTGTGTACCTGCGAATATTAAGCGGAGACTTGATCAGGCCAAGTTTAGCAAAACGCGGAAAGACCTCGATCAGAGACTGGCAGAATTTCTAAGCGTTATTCCCCTGTACCATTTAAAGAGCTTAAAACAAAGGAATGTATATGCATCCTCAGAAGTCACGGGAATGTAAAGCTGTGAAAGTCTCAAAAGCTCAGTTTAGCTGGTCTCATCCTCTGAGGCCAGATTATGTGCATCATCACCATTAGTGAGTCAAGATAAATTCATAAATATAAACCACCAAGAAAACCTTGATGTTTGCCATAGAAGGTTCTAGTCTCCAAATTTGCCTGATATCCACCCATGTAATTAAAAGTCTTTATAAACGTATCTACGCATGTCTGTATAGATGTGTATGTATATGGTATGCATACATATGTACAGACATAAAGTTTCCTCCTATAATTCTCCAAAAATTCTCTCCACCTTTTCATCTTTTCTGAGATTTAACTTTCTGTAATTTTTGTACATTTTTGTAAATGGATTTTTTTTTTTTTTTGGGGGGGGGGGGAAAATGTACTTTAACACTTATTTGAAGGAAAATGTACAAAACCTGGATCCTCATAATTTCTAGCACAATTCCACTATCAAAGAACTGCCAGGCCAGGACCCCGTAATTTCATTAGGTCTAGTAAAACAAAGTCCTGCCTGCCCAGGGTAAAACTCCCCTTGGGAAAACAGGGGCTGATATGTCAGAGGCAAAGGAATTGCCCAGCTTAGGGCTCTTCCCCAAGGACGGCGAGTTCCTGAAGCCCAGCTGCTGTATGCAGCATCCAGCCACCCTGGGAAAGTGCCAAGGGGCTGCTGAGGTCTTTAAATGAGCAGACAAGCCAGAGTGACCCAGTGCAAAGCACAACCTGAGCAGAGATGAAACCATTCAGAGGTTCTTTCCCAAACAAGCTGCACATAAAATGGGACGTTTAGGGAGTGTTCTGCAGCATCAAGACTATAGTGGGTTTTATTGGCATAAAATAAGATTGGTTTTGCGTACCTAGCGTATTTGCAGATCAGCCTACCCATCTGATATAACACAGATGCTCAAAGACTGTGGAGGGCATCCAATCAAAGTGGGTATTGAAAAAAAACCTGTATCACTTGTATTTAGTACTAGTGCTAGCATCACACTTAGTAGGCATGGTGTTGAAGGGTTTATGGCTGGACTCGATGATCTTAAAGGTCCTTTCTGACCAGAATGATTCTACGATTCTATGATCAGGCTAAAAACACACATAGTTGGCCTGAGGGAGTCAGGCTTATGCTGTCATTCTGGGGGTCCGGGGCAAGGTCTGCTGCCTCCTCCTTGACTCTTCAATGGCTTCACAACCATAAGGCAGTGGAGATATCAGAAACACTAATGTTTTAGCCTTTCCTAAAATTAGATATACACCCTACAAGAGGCCTTCCCAGAGGACATCTTGCACAGGAAAGGAAAAATAATAAACATCAGATAAGACACTAAGTCACTAATGCCTCCATCTGAGGAAGATCTTCTATTAGGATTCATGGTTACAAGAAAGGGGCATGAGGAATACTCATATCTTAAAATTAGTCACAATGCCACTTGACATGCATGCAAAGCCAGCCAGAGAAAATTATTCTCCAAGATGGGACCTCCAGCAAAGCGGACAACTGCTGCAAGCTCCTTACATTCAGTTCCAAGAAGATTCCCAAGTTCCCACATTCAGTGTATAAGGTCCTCCCTAGGAAGTTTCAAGAAAATATCATATGACTTGAAATAACGGCTCTCTGATCTCCGTAGCGTGAAGCTGCTGGGTATCTGTGGCATAAATATTCTTTGTTGGTTCAAGCCTTTGAGGTAGCCCATAAAATGTTTCTATATATATCTATGTTTATGCATATATATATATATATACACATATATTCCTACACACAGACATATACACCTAATGATATCCTAAATACATTGAAGTTAGTGACAAAACTGTCAAACGTCAATGAGATCAGCATTTCAGTCTCTATAGAGAGTAACTGTGGCGGCAGGGCTAGGTCTGCAGAAATCCACAGTGCCTTCACCATTGCCATAATTCTTAGTAGAGGTTTGCTTTGTGTAAGCACGGGTATGAAATACAGTCCAGAGTAAGAGCGACAATATTATATGTTTACACACGGAACAAGACAAAAGGCTCTCCCACCAATGAAAACAAGCTCTAAAAACACAAAGATCCAGCTAAAAGCAGTAAAAAAAAAAAAAAAAAAAAATTTCTGTCAGAGGAAGTTATCTGAAATACTCTTTAAACCAAAGAAGCTGCATTAGGAGTGCACAGGGACATGTCACTCACAACCAAGCCTTCCCCCTCAGCCCCTACTATTGTTTAGGGCAATTAGTTGGAAATAGGAGCTATCCTTCATTCCGTAATGGACCTCTTCTCTTGTTTTTGATATATTCCCTTAAGTACTGTACAGAAAACCAGACAAGAAAGACAAATCCATTAGTGGATATTTTAAGCAGCTTTTCCTCCAAAGTCATGCTGAGGCAAGCCAGAAACGTAAACCTGGTGTGATAGATGAAATCTTAGGTGTTATAGATTGTGAGCTGAGTATTGAAAATATCAGCTGAACATCCTGAGCAAATGAAATATGATTAAAGAAACTATATTAAAGCTTTCACACAGCACAGAGTTATTTGCGTAGAGACTCCTCTCTAATCCACTCCAATCTCATGTTGTCCAACATTTCACCTCACTGCCACTACTGTTCACGTCAGCACCAAGACGCAAGGAAATCTGCATAAACAAAATTCCTTCAAAGGGTTTCCATGGGCTTTACCACAACACACACTCCATTCACGGTTCGGCTTAAGGGACTTGAAAAGCCTAGGTGTAAAGTGGGGAAAAAACACTGGATATAGATGCATAAAAATTACAGCTATACTATTGCCCTGTAGTCAACCACAACTTAATCCAAATCCCATATGCACTCTCTTTATGCAGTCCCATATACACTATGCCCTAGGGACAGTCCCCAGAGAGGCACTGGAAATGGATGACTGCAGTGTTACAGTGAACAGAAAACTCTTTGAGAAGGGAGGAACTGTTTTCAGCAATACCTGTGCTGTGGTCTTCCTGCACAAGGGGAATAATTGCCAAAATGCTGCTTCTATCTGCTTTCAGTGGGGTATGATGAAACATTTCTCGCTCCTTTGTAGCTAAAAGTTACTAAACTCCTGTTGAAAGGAGAACTTTAAATCCTTCCTGAAGTGTGATTCCCTTGAAGGCTGGTATACCAGTTCAGGGGACTTTCGCATTCGTCTACATTTAGCAAACTCCACTTCTGTAGAAATACTGCACCCAGAGTGCTAAGTAAAAGGTGATACAACAGAGAATTACTGTTTTAAAATGGGCTTATATTTTACTGTGCTGCAGACTACTATCACCTTTTACAAACTCTGATATAGGTACGTAGTTCATTTTTCTTAGAAGACACCTCTCTCAACATAAGAAAGCTTCAGCATCAGCCTACCCTCTCTTCTGCATTGCATTACTGGAGCCGTTATTCCACTCCAGGTAACTTCCATATAGACACTGAAATCCTACAAACAAAAAGTGAGAAAACCAGCATAAGCTGCAAATGAGTGTGAAATAGATTTGATCCAAGATGTCTTTAACTCATTTTGTACTTTAATGCAAGAAAAAAAAAAAAAAAAAAGACATATTTAAGAGAATAATTTTAAGAGAAATAATTTTAAGAGAACTTAAGTGTTCAGTCTGAAGGGAAGATCTTACTTCTTTTGTTCTTGTGCTCAATAGAACATACTAAATTTTCACTGCACTATCCAAATATTACAACAAATATTTACCACCTGACCCCCATTCCCTTCAGTTTTTAGGATGTTTATCCAGGGACAGCAAGCCCCTTACTTTGCTCTGGGGCCAGTTTTAAAATGACTGCTCCAATGCTGTGCAGTGTGCATATTGCAGCTAGCAAGGTATCACTAATTCCTAGGATAATCTAGAATGTTATGATTAATTTAAACACATTTAATGTTCCCTATTTATAGAACTATGCTTAATTCAACAGAGAGAACTTTTTTAGTCCAGTTGTTAATGTGAAAAAGCTGGGGAAATGTCATCACATATGTAATGCATTCTTCAGAGTAATGCATTCTTCATGGCCCTCTTCTGTGTGAGTTCCAGGCTTGAGCTCAAATGAAGTGGGGTCTAGTGTGCAGATACACGCTGCTACCTCTCAAAATTTTTCGTTCAGGTCGACTTTGAAGGAAGGAGCCTGCAATAGGCTTGACATGCGAAAAGCCACACTGACTCTTCCACAGGCTTCAGCATAGCTACCATTTATGTAACAGCAACAGAGCTTGCTCAGGGGGGTCTTGATTTTCATTTAACTTGGGAACAGGGCAACTAAAATAATGAACTGAACATCCCACTCTTGCAATTTAGCAGTGGTAGCAATTTCCCCTTTGCAGTAAAGTTCTTTGAGAATTTCTTACGGGATCTGAACAATTCAAAGTATTTCCAAGGATTTCTGGTAATCAAGAGACTGGCAGACCATGCCATCAACTCTTATTAGTACATTTCACCATGGTCTTTTACTTTTTCCTTTTGGTTAGGTGGTCTATGCACCCACTTCCTTCTCAGAAACTACTGTGATTCCCACTGGGTCAACAGCGGAGGACAGGGAGGAGGCAGAAGTCTCATGTCACATCCAACTATGTCATCTGTTTTCAACATTTTATGCCTTGATGATGTAGATGGCACCAAAGCATCTGTTTAATCAGATTCTGGTTCCAGCCAATTCCCATGTGTGTTATCTGATTCACAACAGCTGCCCTATTAACGCTGTGGCTGACATGCATCTTTACTGATATCAAGAAACCTTTTGTTATTTTGAAAGTTAAAACTGAGTGGAAAGACTTTGCATCTCTGGATGCAAACTGATATGTAACTGAAAGAGACATCAGGAAAGTCATCTTGGTTTGAATTTAGGCCAGGTCTGTCCTGCAGGTCTCAAGAACATAAGGAACGCAGAGCCTGTTTTGAAGGCTCAGCACCATTCTGGCAGGTGACAGTTTCTGTCAAATGAAACTAATGTACAGTCTCTGGGAGTCTCCGAGCCATCATCCCATTTCTAAACTACTCTTCACTCTCAATATTTTCAGAATTCCATTGAAAGAAGAGCCCTCATGATACACAAAGGAGTGCTTAGAAACGATGCCTCAGATCTCCTTGGCTTGTCAGGCTGGGTACAGATTTGAAACTTAAAAGATGGAGGATGGAAACTTTTCTATTATTCTATCTAAATAGTAGCAACAGGTTCCAGGGACCTTATTCCAAACCTAAGCTCCACCTATGTTGCACAAAGAAATAGAAAAAATATAAATAGCCTCAAAGATCTCACCAAATTATCTTTTAGATTTATCTTTAATATTGTTCATTACTCCTTCTATTAGCCCAAAGTCTAACAGCCACTGCCATGGATGAAAACTCAGTTCAGCCTAACTTTCAAGCATATATTGAATCCATTAATCAGATGGTTTGTTGTTGTTGTTAGTATTGCCAGCAATATGATTTATTTTGTCATGCTGCCTCCTGCAGAGCTTGCAAAGGACCCTGCCCCACTCAGCCAGTGGGGTGAGTCGAGGAGCAGATCAGCCCCCTAATGGCTGCAGAATTTAAGCTTTCATTTAACTGGAGGAAAAGTTTCTAGCACTTTTGTCATGAAAGCAAATAAATGCACACTGTGGCCCTGCATCTGCCTACGGTAAATTAGCTGAGGCAACAGCAGAGTTAACACTAACAAGTGCAGTGCCTTTCCACAGTCTCTAAGGATGTGCTGGGCTCACTGGGTCACTGTGACACAGACAAAAACTAGGTATTACTGCATTTTCATTCTGCTCAGGAAAGTTGTTATATAACTAATGCAGAAAAAGATCTCAAATATTAACAGAAAATAGTGAACTTCTTGTGCATAGGTGCCATGAAGCATACAGCAGAATAGGCCTGAAAACAGATCCTTTGCCACTGAGAGCTAAAGTTAATTGTACCATTAATGGAAAAAAACTTCATATCAGCACCAGCTGGACACATTAAAAAAAAAAACAAAAAGACTCCTCACATGCGAGTACACACCTACAAGCCAAATGTGATTCTGAATCAGCAGTCTGGAAGCTAACGGGGAAGGCTGATTCCTCCCCAAGCCTGGTCCTGGTTTTTGGAGGGAACGCCAGCTTCTTGACTTTCCCAATAGCTGCACCAGGAGGCAGAGGTAAGCAGGGTCCCGCCGAAAAGCTGCTGGACTACTCCATGCATTATCCCTCACCCTTCCTTTTTGTGTTTGTTTTAAATACAACTCTGATTTAGTTGTTCAGATGGTAGGACATCTGGTACAGTTTTCAGGCCCTGCTTTAATTTAATGGTTTAACATCTAGTGCACAGGCTTGTTTTACCATAGGAATTCTTTTGCCTCCCACACGTTTCTTTCTAATTAGAAGTATGTAAATCATAGTCTGCTGGTGCTATATAAATCCTCTATAGTATGTCTGCTATTCATTTAAATAACAAATTGCCACTTTTTACTTTGAACTGCTATATGCTGGCCATAACAAATTGTACGCACATGATAAACTAAATTTGGAACCATGCTGTTCTCTACTAACCTTGCTTTTTAAGTTTATAAAGTATACAGAGAAGTCCCAACAAACGTAACTTTGAAAAGTAAACCTCTCATTGACGGTTTAAGTGGAGCACTGATTTACACACTGCAAGATCTCTGTCAGTTAAGGCCTAAGTTTGACACACAATGTGAAGCAACTCCGGGATAAGCTGAGCACCAGGCACCTTCCAGGTTCAGGTAATTGCTGAGCACCAGATAATGGAACACAATAAATTAATTAGAAAAGAAAGCAACCTAACCCTAGTCCCAGCTTTGCACTGAGATGTCTACTTGAAAACCAGTTCCCAACCCTGGAGACAAGGTTTATGTTGGGCACACTGTGCTTAAGAGCAGTGGGGCCTCAACTGCAAACACAGCCATTAGGTACTCTGGGGTAACTCAGTGAGTTTGCAATTATAATGTAAATTAGATTAATTCCAACAGGACTTCATAAAAAAAGAGAGAACATGGCGCAATGAACTTACTGATACGTCAGGTGAGTTCATGTAGTTCAAATACCAGCACATGCATGATTGAGAAAAAATACTATTATTTTCACATGCCAACTATTTTTTGGAATGCTACTTTGTGTCTGAACTCAAATTTTTATTTTTCTTGGGACAAGAAGCTAATGAACTGAAAAATGTAACAAAGTTTGTGGTTTTTTTTCATTATTAAGAAATAGTGGTTTACAATAAAGTAGACTAACAAAGGAACATGGCAGGGCTATCATTCAACAAAATATTTAAATATCCATTTATTTGTAAATTCTTCCTTTGGGGATTTTTAAAAGTTTGGGCTAGTTATTTATTTTAATTAAAAGTTGACCTTGTCCTTATGTGGGGTATAAGAAAATGAAGCCCGCTTGGAGCGTCCCTAGCCGTATCATCCCTGCTTCCCCCATCAGCCTCCATCTGTTTTGGTCACAGACCATGCAGTTTTATGTCAAACAGTATTGTCCAGTCTCTGGGTACTGGGGTTAGTCATGGACTAGGAAGGGCCTGGAAACATTCCCAGGACTCGTTTTGGATGTGGCCATCCTGTTCTGGAAAAGAAGCAAAAACCAAGCTGTGCAAAAACCAGCTGCCCTCTGGAGCACAGGGCCTGGCACAGCCATCCCGGGAGACCACTGGCCACAGGGGCTATGGCCACAGAAAGCTACACTGGTACCTCAAGAGCAGGCATAAGGCTGCTGGTCCCCTAGACTGTCTCCTTGCTACCCGCACGCCTGGCAATTTGAATCCTCTCCCATGTTCAGGGCGGCTGAGCTTGGGATACCTGCACAGAGTGCTCAGCTCTGCCTGTGCCCAGCTTGTATGGAGCACCCAAAGGGGAGTTCTGGTTTGTGCAAAGGCACCATGCAAGACTGCAAGACTGCAAAGCACCTCAGATCTTAGCCCTGCTGTGAAGCAAGAGCCCAATAAATCTGTGCGGTGCTCACAGGAGTTCAGGTTTTAGAAAGTTCCCTCCCAATAGATTCACTCATTTACAAGTTCTAGAATCCAAGCAATTTTGCAGACTGCAATTTTAGACTGCAGGAGAAATTGGGCGTAGCACTTAATGAGGCATTTAGAGTAATCAAATAGTGCCATGGAGCATGCAGCCTATTGCTAAAAGAAAGGGCTTTGCTTGTGGACTGCTCTTGGGTCAGCCTGCTAAGACATCTTCAGGCTAGAGCAGCCCCAGCGAGGACCAGACATTGCTCTGGGGTCTGCACTAGCCTCCTTCAAATTGCTTTGCTTGCAAAATCCATTTTTTCTCTCTTGGATATGTATTATAATGGCATTTTATACTTAGAGCAGTGTAAGCAGGGAAAAGAAGCGGTTACCATAACTTCCATCCTGGCATCTCCAGATGGCTCAGGAAGAGTTTTCTTTAGCTGAGGGAAAGGACTCAGAGCTTAAGCTTCCTGCACAGGCAAACTTTTCAGCTTGAAAACCGTAATGGATACTGCTGATTTGCAGGCAGCATCTCCCACTTTCTCCTGCTGCGCCTGGGTGGCTCTGTGTATGCTCAGGCATAGAGAGCAGCCCAGTAAGTGCGGCCAGCCCTCGCGAGGCTGGGAAAGTGCAGCAGCTGCCTCGCCTGCTTCCTGCAGCGAGGGGAGAGGCAGCAGGGCGCAAACCTCACACCGCTCACCGGAGAGGGGCACCTAGGAAGTTCCTGCTTCCCTTTTGAATTTCGGAGCCTAAAGGATGAGAAGGTTGCAAAGGCCCTAGGGCACGGGGTTTATTCTTGCTTTCCTCCTCCCTCCATCCTTGCTGCTGCCCAGCCCCCTTCTGGGGAGACCCGGGTAAGTCCCTGTAGCCCGTGCAGCCTCCTGATCTGGTGCTGCCCCTTCCCCAGGGAAAAAGGGGTTAAGGCAGGTGCCTCTGCATTTACCTGCTCTGGTCCCAGTTGGCAGCGAAGAGGACGAGGATCTTCCTGCCATAGTGGTCCAGGTTGGCCAGCCCGCCGGGGAAGCCGTCCTTCAGCGCCTGCTTGATGCCCGGGTCGGTGGCCTTGAAGCTCTTGAACATGTCCAGGTTCTGCTGGCGATACTCAAAGTACTGGGCCAGGAGGCGAAACGCCTCGAAGTGCTGAAACTTCCTGGCCCGCAGGAAACGCAGGATGAAGGCATCGTCGGTGCGCAGGAAGCCAATGTCCGGCCGGGTGATCACCATGTCCCGCACCTCCTGGATGTCCTGGTGCAAGGTGTCGGGGTTCTCGTTGAGCTCCAGCCGCGCTTTCTCCAGAGTCTCAGGGGACAGACCTGCCTGCAAATGAGTCATGGTGCTGCCCTCCTGCAACGCTGCCTGCGCTCCTCAGCCTCCCGGGCAGCGGGTCCCCGGCCTCCCGGGCCCCTCCGCCCGAGGGCACGGGGGGCGCTGCCCCCGCTCCGCTCCCTCCGCGCTCGGGCTGCTCAAGGAGGCGCGTTATCTCCGCGCGGCGCCGCCGCGGGCTCCGCAGCGCCACATGATGCTCCCGAGAGAGCCCAGAAAAACAACCGAAATAAAATAAAAATACAAAACGAGGTGAAATCGGAACCGGCCGGGCCGCACCTGCGGAACGGGGCGGAGGGCGGCCGCGCTCCGCTCGCCTCGCCGCCGCCGCCGCCGGGCAGGGATGCGAGCCCGGCTGCTGCGGGCAGGCGCTACCGGGAGCGGGGCCCGGCTGCGAGCCGCCAAGTGCCTCCCCGAGCGCGGAGTTTCCCGGCGGGCTCTCCTTCCCGAAGGAGCACCATTTACGTAAGATCAGCGCTTGCCTCGCTCCACCAGCATTTTCTTGGGGAAAAAGAAAGAAAAAAAAAAATAAAAAAAAAGAATGGAAGAATGGAAAGCGAGCGAGTAGGGGCGACGAAAAGCAACGTGCAGGTGCCGCGCTGGCCCCGCCGCG
>VZSV01000023.1:2008234-2045199 GCA_013398735.1 Nothocercus julius | reverse complement strand
CACAGAAAAAGAGCATGAAAATATGGAAGCCAAATAATTCCATTAAATTCATCGAAATAATCCAATTTTTTAAAGCTTCCTTTTCTAAGCAAAGTGCACTCTCTGTAAATACGGATTTAAGTTTCACGATGTCTAACCAGTGCTTTGCCAGAGTAAAATTGAATCCAACAGATATTAACAGCATTTCAGGAAAATCATTTTGCAATGAATAATTGAAACAAACCTGCAAGCCCTCTTCATGAAGGAAAGGGTTCACACGTGCCTTTTCTGAAATGAGTAGACTTAGAAGGATGTAATTAAGAAAAGTCCATGAAAGCAAAGCAGTCTGAAGGTAGAGGAAGTCAAAGAACAAGTTTTTGGTCATATTCCACCTGCGCTGGAAGGGCTGCCAAAGGGCCTTCCTGTGAGCATAACATTTTTACAGTGTTTTGAGGTCTTACATGTAAAGATGTGAAAGGTTTATTTTAAATATAACTTATGTGGTAGGAGCAGTAAAAATGTTTCTGTCATCTATAAGCAGATTTATCGAATGATTTAAGTAGTGTAATGAAGAAACATGTATTTTCCAACATGTCTTCTTACCTAAGTAATGAAGGAAAAAATAGAGCCCCTAATGTAGTTAGATGCAACATATTGATGGCAGAGTGTAATTTATTTATTGTGAACATGCACTTTTCCCTCTGTGAAACAGTAGGGGTTTCTGACTAAATCCATTATGCAAATCTAAGCATATTTCACTTGCACTTATAAACTATTATTTTTCCTTAATACTATTAAAGTCACTTTTGTCTGAACTTCATACAATCAAAGCCCCTGAGCCAGCAGTCCTACAAGTGCTCCAATTAGGCACCTGACCTGAACTAAAAATAAGGCACAAACATGTTTATTGTAGATGTTATTGGAGATGCTACTTCACATTCAAAAGAAATTTTTTGAAATCAATAATAGACCAGCAGAAAAACAGAATACAGGAACATAACTAAACACAATAAATGCTACATGGTGGATAAGGAAATAACCGCATTATAGACCAACTGCTGGCCTCACTTGTATGAAATGGGTCAAGATTCTGGACTGCTCTTGCTGTCTTTGACTTCAGCTAAACCATCATCGGCATCCCTGCTCTGGCTATTCCTTCAGGACAGCTATGCTTATAGGATCAATTTTCCAAGACACTTTGGCTTATTTAGCTGTCATATAGCTAAAGAGATGAGTAATACACTTGGAAGTACAGTACACACAATTGGAAATACGTGCTGGCTTCTTTCTGCTTCAACAAAGTATTTTCTTAGTTAGGCACACGCTCAAAGATTTTGAGAAGGGCTAAACAAAATATTGTCAAAAGCACCTAGGAGACTTCAGAGTCCAAGTCCATTTTCAGAATTGGTTTAGTAACTTTATTCACAGAGCATGAGAGCATATTATAAGAGCATAAGAGCAACTCTAATGAGTCAGAACAAGCATCCTTTTAGCTTTAAAACGTGCCTTCACAGTGGTTTACTGTGGGAGGCCTATGGAACAGTATAAGATTTAGCATTAGGCTGCAGGTTGCCAGAGATTTGCTTTTGAATGGGAATTAATACTTGAAGCTGTTACTTGACCCCACTGTTGACTGCATTGTTATGACATAAAAAGTTGCCATATGGCAGCTGAAATTTAGCAACTAATATCAAGCATATTCTTACAAATAGGTAGTAAAATGTGTTAGCTTAAACCTCAGTGTTAACCACTAGTTAGTTTGCATTTGCAGCATGTTGAGCATTTTCCTCAGTTACTAGTGCTCAGATGTCATGGTGAAACTAGGTAAGTTATGGAAATGCAATCATGTGTCTAAGCATGATAGTGATATTTAGAAATTAATTATTTGTAGAAGAACTCAGGACACTGGATCTAGAAAGTTCCACAATATGTGAAACTTAAAAAAAAAAAATAGCTCTGTTGTAAGTTCAACTGCAAAAATGGCTGAAAGCTGAAAAAGAAAACGGCTTCTGAAAGCCAACTAGTCATCTGTGTGTTTTATCCATCATCATATGTCTCTAACAACATAAGGATTATTAGTCTTATAGTAGATATGGGATAGCATCAGACCCTAATCAGAGAAATATTTTAGTATGACAGGCCTCTTTGCAGAATCATAAAAAAGAAATGGAACTAGAGGGGACTTTAAGAGATTACCTAGTTTATCTGACCCCCATCCTGATGGATGTTTGCCTGAATCATCTTTACAAACCTGCAGCAGTAGATACTCCACAGCTTCCCTAGACAGGCTCTTCCAGGCCTTCAGTATCCATGCAGTTAGCATGTCTGCCATATCTATCACTTGCTGCTATTTAGCTCATTGCTGTTTATCTTATCTTCTCTGTACTGACAGAATAGCTTTATTTTGTAGCTACCTGTTCTTTGTCTGAATCTGAAGACGGTGTAAAGTCTTCTTGTAAAGTCTTCTTCAGGTTGTCTTCTTGCATTTAGAATATTTTGGATGTGTAACAACATGAAGGGTGGGTACAAGCCAGATATTAGCATCATGGGAACAGTATTTTGCTAGGTTTTGCTGGCTTTTCCTCTCCTAACTACATAAAATCTTTTCATGTCATTCTTGCTGCTGGAATAAGACATTTTCCCAGAGGTAAAATTCTAGGTTAAAATAATTAATCTGTGATACAGAAAAATGAACATCTCACAGACTCACAGTAGACAAAAGCAAAACTTTCACGCAGTATCTTAACATCTGAAATAACTTGAAAAAAAAAAAAAACAAAGGCAAATGCAACGCACTCTATCAAACAAGTTCAAATATTAATTTGCTGTAAGTAAAAAGGTATCTGGAAATGTAATGAAGTTCATTGTTATATTAATACCCCATTAACTGGGAGCAAGGCACTGAGACATATTTCAGTACTATAAAATTTGCATATCAGAGACAGAAAGAAATAAAAAGTAATGGATTCATGACTGAGCCAATAGTTTCAATAAACTCAGTCAAATGATGAGTTAGGACATTAAATATTCTGAAGTTTAGGCACAGAATCAATACAGAATGCTAAAGAATGCTAAGTTTGGAATAGGGAGTCATTTTACTAAAAATAAGTGAATGTAGTCATGGAACAAAACTATTCATTAATTATTTTTATGCATATATAAGAAGGGCATATAAGTCTGATCAATTCCACCTTGGCTTTCTGGAAGTGAATATCTAAACTTGCATATCTAAGTAGCACATAATCAGTTTTGTCCTTATATACATACAGAAGCGTTCACCAAATGGATGAAAGTCAAATTTTAGTGCAATGTCGAATTAAAAAAAAAAAATCTCTGCTGTTCTGCAGCACTGATTACGTGTGCCAGAATAACTACTAAATTCACCCCATATTGGAAACCACTTAATGTTTGATTTGGGCAAAGTTAAGATGTTTCTGATTTCAGGAAGCCTCATTTAGTGTACAGGAAGCTGAACATTGCTCAAGTGAATAGCAGTTCTTTCATAGCCATTTTGATGACTACCCTGTTGGCAGGAACACTGTAGTATGGGTACGTTGCAGTATATGCACTTCTTAAACTCCTTTGCCAAGTCTTGGGACATACATGTTTATGTCACTTTAGTAGAGATTTTGAGAACTTTACAGTCTCTGTTTTTAAAATATCTGGGTGTATTTGCTTTTAGAGCAAATTGCAGCTTTCATCTGACTGGGCAGACTGCAGTGCTTTGTTTTCAAAAAGAGTGGACAGCTGTTGCTGGAAATCCAGTCTTTGCAGAGTTTGCAGTGGCTTATTACTCTCCTTGGCTCGTCTGCCCATCTGTCTGTGTGTCTGCCTAGCTATTTATCATGTTTAGACATCATTCTGTACAAAGGAAGAAAACATTTGTTCTCTATCTGAGCTATTACAGCCTGTCTTCAAGTTCTCATTCCCATATATTTCTTCAAGAAATTTTCCAACTCCTACATTGTCCACATGGCCAGGCAACTCTACTCTTCTTCACTGAAAGCCTCTGTTTTCCCCTTTGGAGACATGGATGCCTAGTAGTGTGCACAGCCTCTAGATTTTATCTCTAGATGTGCTACTTTTATCCCATATCATATCTCTCGATGAGACAGTTTGGATATTTTACCTTTAATATAGCATTCCCTTTGAGCTACATTTCCCACAATATGTGGTTTCATTGTCAAGAGCAGTTCTTCGCACGACATTATTTTCAGTGTCCTCTGGGCAAACTTCATTCCAGTCATGCCCACAGCAATAATGATGTGTGTGGCTTTGCAAGCTGAGTGCAACCCCTGATATCAAATCTACTGTATTGTTGCATTCATGGTAGCATTTAATCCTCCTATCTAGACACAGTAACGGATCCTTAATTTTTGACTTGATGGCATCCACTAATCAATTGATGACCGAGTGCAATCTATGACCCTTCATGAACATTCGTGTCCCCTTTCACATGAAACCACATGCTCTTGGCAAAGCTTCCATCATAGCTGTATAGTATTTTCTAGAATATACCACTCTGAACTTAAAGGTCTTAATTCAATTATCATTTTGAATGGCTGAGCTTGTGAATTTGTCTTGATTCTGTCAGTCGCTTTTAAATATCAGGAATTGCCTGAGAACAAAGCCAATTGAATAAAGTCAAAGTCAGCCTATTCTACTACAGCAGCATTTTCAGCCTGTTCAGCAAAACATACTTGCATCTAATCACAGTAGAAATATTTGTATGGCAAGATAATATATACTAACTTGGATTTTATTTGGTGACATAGCTTATTTTGATTAAGATTTTCCAGATTTCTGCCTTTTAAAACTTGACATATCATCCATATATTTACTTTTTTTTTTTTTTTTTTTGAGGACGTCATCAAGCATGAAGTGTACTGCTTCTCAAGTTTTTCCTTTTTTATTTTGAATTAAAAAATTAAGGCTGTTTGAGAACTTCATCTACTTACGAAGTCAAAAACAGATTGCACCCAAAAGCTATAGACTAGCAGAACTGCCTTATGCTGTAACTTGCTTGAAAATAAAGTGAGCCATTGAAAATCATTAAACCAGAATGGGCAGAGAAGTTGCCTTGTTTTCTGAGCTTATGCACAGGGAAGGTTTATTGTCACAGCAGTTTGCAGACACTTGCAGTAACAGGCAACTGAAATTCAGCTCTTATTGACAGCAATGATGGAGAAAGCTCAACACCAAAAGTTGTTTGCCCATTTGTTTTGGAAATGTAGTTTATTCTTTCATGTCTGTCTCAGCTGCTGGTGACTTCATTTTAACACCTTTAACAGCTTTTAACACTTGTAGCACAGTTAACATCAAAACGCTAATTTTCAGTCTCATTTAAAACTTCCTTTAGTCACTTAGGGTTCAGTTCAGTTGCCAAAACAGAGGCATTTAGTCATCTGAGTTGCCTTCCATAACTGCAGCTGGGGTTCTGCTGCTGCTGGGACAGGCATGGATCACCCACAGCTCTGCTGTTGTACCTGCCCGTCCTACACAGACGCCCTCGGTGCCTTCAGGAATCTCATCCTCAACACCTTCTTTTTGAAAAGCTAATCAAGCCCTACTAAGGAGCAACAGTATAGGATCACATATTTACTTTCGTTGCAGCTTACACATTTAGCTGTTTTTGAGCTATTTTATTCTTAGTGGAACAATCTTTGATGAGGCAGGAGGTGAGGAGGAAACCTGCATTTGAGCTGTTAATTACAGAGTCAAGCAACTGCCTAGTCAAGGAGAAACCCCAACATCTGCTATGTGTTGTTCCTGGTGATTGTGAGTCCACTGGGCAGAAGAGATGCACTTTCCTGCCCTTGAGAATATATTGTGCATATTCTGGGCTGAAGGGAAGAAATTGCCAGTTAATGTCCCTGCCATATAAGTGCAGAGGGAAAAAAATGGATTCAAGACATAATGCCCTGATGAGGCCGGAGGTCAGTAGGTTTTGTTGTTGCCAGTCCTCTTGTCTTAATGATAGTGGAGGATGTGGGTACTTCACAGTGAATCCTGCTTTGGGGAGATACTTCTCAGTCTGGCTAAGTTTACTGAAAAAGCCTAGAAAGGAACTGAAACCTTGACCACTGAGTCCTGTAAATAAAAATAAAGTTTGGTCTATGTTTGACCAGTCTCTTGTACAGCCAAAAAGCTTTGCCAAAGCTTTCCACCTCAATAAATCCTTTCCAGTATAGACATTCCTTTCTAACCTTTATAACACTTGCAGCCTGTCCCTATGAGTTATTTTACTGAAGTGGTAGCACCAAAGCTAAATGAATTTACCTTTTTCTATATATCAGTTCTAGTAAAAATGTCAGGCAGAAATGAAACCTTGATCCATGAAAGTCAGGGGGAGCTTTTATATTGCCCTTACGAGGTAAGAGACATCACCCCGTTCTCAAACTTCTGCAAAGAATACTTCTTGGAATATAGGAGGCCAGCTTAGACTAACACTGCTGTCCCTTTGGCCTTAAAAATCTGTGAATCTGTAATGCATAATGTTTGTGGAAAGGTTAACTGCCTCACCGTTAATAGTGAAATAAAGAGAAGTAATGACATACTGCAGTGCTGATTATGAAAACTATAGCCAAGGAACTGATAAAATTCAGAGAAAGGCAGAACCTAAATCATCAGATGAAATAAATGTGTTCCTGGGTCTGAAAATCTTTTCAGAAGTCCATAAAAAATGCAGCTGAATGCACAGAAAATGCTACTGATAGAGCAGCAAGTATACTTCTTCATGACTCTCTGCCTTTCAGGATAAAGGCTGTTAAAAATGGCAAGTGTTTTGTTAAAAAAATAAAAAAAAAAAAAGCACTCTTTGCCTGTTGGACAAAAGGCATTTGTTATTCCAGTACCCTAAAAGTATTACCTTCATTTTTGAACATCTCAAGTCAGAAGATCATTGGGTTTTAAACTATTGGGACCACAGGAAGCAAGTCCAGAATGTGTCTGCGTCTGTTCTAAAATAGCTTTACAAAATTGGCCCTGAAAGCACATTTCTCATTAGCATGTCCTCTGATTTTCATCATATGGCTTCGCAGTCCATGGCATAGAGGTAAATTTCAGTCCACCAGAAAAACATTCAGCTTCTTAGCTTCCATAAATGCTAATGAGAATCTTTTGGCTAAGCTTCTTCCCACTAATTTGAAAGTTTACATTTAAAGGTCAGAGGGATCCCATGGCATTTGGAGACAGAGAAATATATTCTCAGGGCACTATTTATTCTGCCACAGAAAACCTAGTTGTTAAGACTTAATGTCCTCCCAAACAGATTTGTTATGATTTATTAAGAACTGAAAACTACACTGGCTGTTAAAATAGCAACATCCAGCCAGATTCTCCTGGACTTTACCCTAGAGATAACCACAAAAGCTAACTGAGACTATATCAAAAATGACTGTTCCAGATGTATTTCTGAGCTTCCAAGTTTGGGTGAGAATCAGGTAGAGTTGTGCACCAGTCCTCCTCCTGAAGAAATGACCACGAAGACATGAGAAAAGTAAAAAAAGAAAACAAGCAAGCAAAACCCCACAAAGCTGATGCATATCTCAGGGTAATTACCTCATACAAGTAAAATTAAAAAGAATATATGGACATAATTGTTCACTCTTGATAGAATAAATCATTTTGTGGCAGGTAGATCCCACCTGGTGTCCTTCCATTCACACCCACTCTTTTGACACGAGCTGGCTGGAACTAAAGGCTGGGAATTAGAAGTACAAGAGTGTATTTTCTACTACCTCTTGGCAGCACTCTCCTGCAGAATTCGTCCAGGCCCAGATTTAATGCTGTTTTCTTCATATAGCTGCAGCAACAAATTCTGTCTTTCACAACTGTTATGCAAAAGAATTGCACAAATATAGTCCTCTTAAAGAGACCCTACCAACAACTGTATTGTATGGCCAGCTGTCATATTAAAAATGGAAACATTTCCTGGAGAAGCAAGGAAGAAAAGCAGATAATTGGATTTCCTTGTGCTTGTCAGGAACATACCACTCAACGGGAGACACTGAATGGAAGAGATACCACTGCTTAGTAAGTCATGGTAATTTGACAGCTGACCTAAAAGGCCATTTGACTGTGAACAATAGGTATCTGTTAAGGATTTATCACTGCTCCTGATTATGTTACCAAAGCCTCCCTTAGAAAAAGTCACAAGCATTAATTCAAGCACAAGGCCTCCTTCTGTTATCTATTACATATTGCTGTAACTCCACTGACTTTAAAAGAATTACAACTGATTTATAGTGGTAGGAGATAAGAGCGAAGCCAAAGATCTCTTCTTCAAGTCAGATATTTGCCCAGTCTATTTCAGGTGCTTATTTCAAAGTGAATCTGAAGGAAAAACAGAATGTTCTCTTTGGCAATAAATACTGATTAAGGACAATCCAGTACATGTCCCTGTTTAAAACTGACACCAGCAAAGACGAGTTAAATTAATGGGAGATCTAAGATAATAAGTGATGACATCACTGAAAACTATTCTTTTACTAGCTACAGAAAGCGCGAGTGAAAGAAATCTTGTTCTATCCACTAATGTTCTTCCAAAGGAACAGATCTTTTTGTTAAGTTTTGGATATTCAACCAAATTTCCTGGTAAAAAAAAAAAAAAATAGCCATTTCTCCAATAAACTTGCTACAAAGATGGGGGACTTGAAAAAGATTTATTTTTCTCTTTATTTGCATTCAGCTGATTTGAAAGCAAGACTAATTCTTGATTTCTCCGTAATAGTCTTCTTAATGTTTTATTGAAGGACTTATATATTGAAATATGTTGCTTTTTTAATTCATACTTTCTTTTTCTTTCACATTTTATCCTATATATCCTTCTTTTCACTGTTTTTGTCTCTCTATTCCCCCCTCTTTTTTCTTTCTTTTTTTTTTTTTTAGCTAGAATGGCAACTTGCACAGGAAAGAAGTAATGAGGGTAAAGGAAAATCAGGATAATAAGAAGAAACATGGAAAAGGAGGAAAAAACTAATGCATGAAATAACATTTTAGTGTAAGTTAAGTCAGGAAAGAAAATTAACTAAAACACCAATTATTATGAAAAGACCTATCAGATACATTGTGCAGGTTCATTTAATTCTGGCTTTCAGCAGCTGGCTACGCTGCCGGCCCCCTTCCCTTCTCGCCAGCACATCCCACACCAAGCCCGCTACACCAAGCAAGAGGATTGCCGGCTTAGGACAAGTGTCACAACATCGACAGCGAGACTGCAGTGAGGACGTCTCCCCTCTCCCAAGCTTTCCAAGCATCAGCCTGAGCAGAACGTGTCATTTTGATTTAGACAACACAACAGCCAAATGCTGTAAACCTCTCCTTTCCAAAGCGATCAGTTGGTTTTTGAGAGGTTATGCCAAGACCTTGAGCGTTCTGCCATGCCCTCTTCCTCTCTGGGCAGCTCTGTGCCAAGGACTGGGAAGTTTAAGCACTGACTGTCTTTTTCTGACTGTCAGGCTACTTTTGCTCTTTTAACACAATTGGAACTATATTTTTGCTATTTTACTTCGTAAACATATCACAAGCGCTGCAAGTTCCTTATATGACAAGTTTGTTCAAGTGAGTTTTATTTGATGTTGAAGTGTTGAAAATAAACTCACAGATGTTTTGAAAATTACACTTGACCTTTCAAATCTCTGTAACCTGTCAAACATCATACTTCGTGCTGCAACTGCTTCCATCACAAGTTCCAACTGCCGACACTGCGTAAGCAGAAGTAACAACAACTAATTTAACACATCAGCTAATTTAATACAATTCTTGCATTTAAAGCAAATATTTTTCATCAGTTTGTTTACTGGCATCTATCATTATTTCTCTTATTTTGCCTCTGTGACATATCTACATACACAGCCAAAGTATGCAAACGGTAAGGAAAGCAAGTGTCCCTAATAAGAATACTGAACTGAGTAAGTAGAGGTGTAGCACGCTAACACTCCATTTTTGAAATGTTCTCCATTTTAAGACAAGAACTAATCATAAAGGCAAAAAAAGAAAAAAAAATCAGATGTGTTTACTAAATGCTGTAGTTTGAGTCAGTTTTCCTCAAAGTTGGTGCTTTACCTTTGCATTCTTACACTCCCTTTTCCACAGGGCGCTTCTCCATATTTCACTTGAACATTACTACTTGGATTTATTTGGCAATATAACTGAATGATCAGGGGTTTTGATGCCAGTGAACATTTTCTTCAGAAGAACTATTATAACAGCGGTACTGGATCAGTGACAGTAGGAATGACATCAGCAGTACTTATTGTAAAATAACCTGCTTTTATCATTAGGTAACAACACATATATTGAGTTCACAGCTTGCTATTGAACTTTGCAGAATTGATGTGTTTCTGATATAAAATACATCAGAATTACCCTTGTCTCCTCTTTTTGATGTGCAAGTGGATCAAGTGTTTTACACGGACCCTTTACGCATACACATCAGGAGGTTATTTTTCTAGAGAACTCTCATGATGAGAACCAAGGTCAGCCTTCAATCCACTGAAGGGAGTTTTGAAAGTCAGATTGGCTTCAGTGGACACTGCATCATATCCTAAATGCAAATCTCTCTCTGTCTTAGTTTATGAAAACACTTGGAAACCACTTAGGCAAACCAGGGCTTAAGGAGCTACCAGGCCACTTTCCCAAGATTTCTCGGTTGATATAATAGTGGGGGGTCACAGGCTAGAGTTGACACCTGACGTTTTGTTTTCCTCATCTCTGCCTTTGCGGAATTAAGGCTGACACCCCCAGGCTGCCACTGAGGTGTGGAGAGAGGCCCGAGCAGAAGAAATGCACAAGGGAAAAGTGAAAGGTGATTCCAGCAGCCGACAGACTCCTGTTAGGCTGTCAAAAGAATTTGTTCTGTAGGCATTTTTGCCACCATTCTTGTCAGCTTCAGGTTGGCATCTTGGGGGTTTACAGAAGTCCTTGTCAGAATAATGCAGGCTGAATTATAGAAAGAGAAATGAAGGAGACAACACAAAAAGGGAGTCTTAAGTTTAATTGCAAAACTGCGCTTTTGCATTTCGGTATTTCTTCTGCAAGCCAGCCTCAAGCTGACACTTGGCTCTTGTATGTGTCCTTTAGCAGAACTAAATTATAGAAGTGGGTGGAAAATGGAGGGAGGAGATGCAGAGGGGAGTTATGCTCACCCTCTGTATGGAGAAATTACATTCCCGTGGAAAATCTTAACCAAACTAGTTGGAGAACTGAAACAAAAGTTCCAAGTGTGAGGAACGTTGTCTCCCTCCCCGTGAATGCAGTTTTGGTCTTTCATTTGAAACTACGAATCATGTGCATACATTGTAGTGCATACATTAGGTGCCAATCATCTAAAAGAATTTGGAGGGGATAAGCACCAACGAGGGGGAGTGTCTGAAAGGGCCGCAGAAAGGGGTGAAGAGATTTTTAGAACAAAACAGAAAATTTAGGAGAGAGAGCTCACAGAATATCTCCTGACAAACAGAGAAATGGCAGGTTTCCTGAAAATCTACAGATCTTGGACAAGCTGAAAAAAGACAGCTAAAAGTGTTTTGTGCGTGTATGTGTGTTTTGTTTTGTTTTGTTTTCAATCATGCCAGTTTATTGGCTGTATTTTAAAGGTTTGGGGGGTTTATGCTGCACATCTACAAGTATTTGTCAGTCATTAAGGCCTGTACTCTCAGACATGAAAACACTGCCCTTCCCTCCTCTCTCTTCTTCTCTGTACTTAGCTGACACCCACCTGCTAATTAAAATGGGCTGCATGGAAACATATTACTGCAAAATGCATTCTTACAGATTTCGGCTATCTTGTCATGCAGCTAATAACTTAGAAAAAATAAATAAATAAATAAATAAATCAATAACCAGATAGCTCTCTGCAGGTCAATAGCAAATATTTCATTATCAGTAGTCCATGGGCTGTGTTTTGATAATCTGCAAAGTATATGCTTCATTTCCCTCACATTTCTGCATTTTGGGGGAAAACCAAAAGTATTTACTTCCATTTTGGCAATGATAATGTATGAGGAGAAACCAGCATAACTGAGCTTCATAATTAGAGATTTTAAACAATATATTTCCATCTCTAGATGGAAACCTCATTCTGTGATTGTGTGATTCTGTGGTATCTGTTCATAAATTAATCAGTTTACAGCAAACATACCTCATTTGCTATAATTTCTGTAATTTTTTTAAGCTACAATATTAGCTGCATCAGAGGAAGATTACCTATTAAATAGGTAAGTAAGGAAGTTAAAGTGATAGGACGAAGGAGAACTTTGGGACAAATAAAAGTTTGCAAACTGGAGTTCTGTTACATTAAGTCTTCTTCCCTTTTCCTATCATTGGTTATACAGTCCCACAAGGCAATCTGTGTAGGTTATCCTAAACTCCAGAGAAGGAAGATAAGTATTTACCACATTGAAAACTGTAACATTCTGCATTTGTATAGGAGCCTTGTTTTTTTCTCAGCAAACACTCCTTTCAAGGCAATAAGCACTGCAAGGGCAAGGGGCTGACGCAGCCCCAATGAAGTTTCTTGACTTTGGTGTTTGGGCAACTATAAATGCTCATGTAACCAAGAGGAAGATGAATGCATAGTGTAAAAATGATTGTAGAAACACTGCCCCATATTCTTCCAAAAGTTTTGTCTCAATGTAAGAAATGGAGCTTTAGATGGAGTTTTTTGTTTGTTTGTTTTTCAAGAAACCAGAGGGAGTAAACAGTCCCTGATCCTCATCAGAGAAATGGTTATCCATTTGTGGTTGTAACCCTCAGGACATGAGGATATGTATGATAATGAAAACATTTTACATGCTCAAACTGACTCAAGAATGCCCTACTGAGTCTCTATTGCCGTGCAAAAACAGAGAGAAAATAAGCTGTATGATTTTTTTTTTTTTTCCCTAAGGGCACATTAATAGCATTTCATCTGTAATCAAACCCTTCTGGTGGTGGAGGTCTAAGGTTCTCTCTTACTACTTTTTTTCACTGATATTGACATCTCTGAAATACCACTGTGGGGCAATAAGCAGGAAAATTATTGAACTTCTGGGTACTGAAAATGAAATGGAAAGCCATATCTCTGTCTAGATTCCCATTTCCAATGTCTATGAATTGCTAGGAAAGGGGGTGTTGTCTCCCCTAGAAAGGGTAAGAAAGGATTGTATTAAAATTCAAGGACCTAAGCATTAAAACACTTGCCATTTCTAGAACAGAGTAATTTCCATTTGGGTAAACAGTCCTGTATCCAACATCAACCAGAATAGAATGGCCAAGGGATTAGAGGTGCTGCTCTACCAGGATGATGTAAGCTTTGCCAGAAGTGGAGGATTGCTTTTATCTATACAGTATGGAAATAAATTGCAATATTCCTGATAGTCAAAAAGGGTAAAATGGAAGGAGCAATTGTATAAAACAAAGCTGACACAGATGTTGTTAAGAATTCCTCAAGAGATGCTGTGGGCTTCTAGTTTTGTAGTCAGTAGCATAGTACAGTGGTATAGCCAATAGTGTTGTTTGAACCAGAACCTCTTCATTAGCATAAATAAATGTACTTATAGGAACTGTAGCAACTAAACCCAAAATGTTTATATAATTGTCTGGTAAGGAAAACTGACTGCATCTCATCAAACTTACAGTTAGTTTACAGTTAGTTCATTTACTCTACTCAGACCTCCAAGAAACTAGATGCTTCATCACCCTGTCATTCAGGTGGTTGGAGCATGCTGGGATTATGACCTTGATTTTTTTTTTCTGAAATTAATTTACTTGAACAGCTTTCTTGAGGGGAGACTCTATCAAAATGGTGGAGATGTACCTTACTAGTAATCTTTTACTAACATACCTCAAAAGATGTGGAAAAATCCTAAAGTTATTTTTGCTGTTCATAAGTGGCCAAACTCAAGTTTCATTATTTTTTTCAGCTTTTCCAGTAATCTAGTCTACATGGATGGATACAAAGATGGAAATAGTCTCAACCCATGCCAGCCTGCAGTATGAACAGCTAGGCTAGTATGGATCTAATGTACTCATTATACAAATACAGTTATTAATCTGCACGGAAATATATCTCTAGAATAGCTAAACAGTTGTGCAAGAAATATATCTCTAATATAATTAAACAGTGTTAATAACTAAACAGGGACCAGAGCTATCTTGTGTCTGCTCAGTTTAGAAGGTGAGTAAAAGAACCCAGGTCAATCTGTGTCTAGCCACCCTGATGAGCAGGAAATAAAGTACAAGCAGCAGCAGGCCTTCATGGATGAACAAAATTCCTGATAAAATTCAAATATAAAAAGCAAGTGTGCAAGAGGTGGAAGTAGGGGTACCTTATGCAAGAGTAATATAACGACATTGTCCTAGCATGCAGGGACAGGGTTGGGAAAGCCAAAGGCCACTTGGAAGTGAATCTGGTGAGGGACATGAAGAGCAACAAGAAAGGCTTCTAGAAGTACATAAAAAGCAAAGGGAAAGACAGGGAAAATGTGAGCCTGAGCCTGAATGGAGAAGGGAACCTGGTAACAAAGGACTCAGAAAAGGCCAAAATACTCAGTGCCTTCTTCACCTCGGTCTTTATTGGTAAAAGGAATCTTAGACCTTTAGGAGTAAGGAAGGCTTACCCTTGATGGAGGAGGATCAGTTATGAAACATATGAAGAAATCGGACTACAGAAGTCCAGGACCTGACGGGATATACCCATGTGTGTTGAGGGAGGAGGCCAATGTCATTGCAGGCCAGTCTTAACTATCTTCAAAAGGTCATAGTGACTGGAGGAAGTTCCTGAGGATTAGAAGAAAGCAAATGTAATCAGGAATTCCTTCAAGAAGGCTAAGAAGGCGGATCCAGAGAACTACAGTCTGGTCAGCCTCATATCAGTCCCTGGGAAGGTGATGGAGCAAATAATCCTAGCAAGGGAAATGCAGAGTCCTGTACCTGTGGAAGGAACAACCCCATGTACCAATAGAAGCTGGGGCCCAATTTGCATAAAAGGCCCTGGGAGTCCTTGGGGATAACAAAACATTAGCCAACAATGGGCGCTTGTGTCAAAGAGGGTCAGCAGTATGCTGAGCTGCATTAGGAAGAACATTGCCATCAGGTGAAGGGAGGTGACCCTTCCCATCCACTCAGCCCTGTTGAAGCCACATCTCAAGTACGATGTCCAGTTCTGGGCTCCCCGGTACAAGGGAGACATGAACATACTGGAGTGAGTCTAGTGAAGGGCCACAAAGATGATTAAGGGACTGGCGCATCCATCATACAAGGAAAGGCTGAAAGAGCTGGGACTGCTTAATCTAGCTAAAAGAAGGCCCAGGGAGGGATCTTATCAATGTGTATAGCTGACTGATGGGAGGCAGTAGAGAAAACAGAGCCAGGTTCTTCTCAGTGGTGGCCAGTGAAAGGACAAGAAGCAATGGGCATAAAGCAAAGTATGGGAAATTCTGCTTAAACATAAGGAAAAAAAATGTTTATGGTAAAGATGACTGAATAACAGCAGAGGATGTCCAGAAAGGTTGTGAAGCTCCATCCTTGGAAATAATCAAATGCAACTGGACACAGCTCTGGGCAATTTTCTGTAGTTGACCTTGATTTAAACAGTAGGAGTTGGATTAGATGTTCCAGGGGGTCACTTCCAAACTCCTTGATTCTGTGATCGTATTAATTCTGACGCATTCTCCAATAAAATCCTGGAAACTATCTTCACTCTTCCAGTCTTGTCTTGAAAATTTCATGTGTAATTCTCTGAGGTTATTTCACCTCGGTAAGTTTCAGTTTAACCTTTCAGTGAAGATCTATCTTGTAGCTCTATCAGAAGAGAGGTTGTTAAATACATTGTCTTAACAACTCCAATACAGAACCTGCACAAAATCAAATATGAACAGAGTAAAAAATGAGACAGGAATCAGCAGTTCTCCTGGATTCAATGAAATAAAGACATCTGCTGGCCTAGCCAGAAATCTCATTATGTTAGGAAATCTCAGAAGATATTCAAATAACATTAAGAGTGAGCTAGCTTGCTGAAAGCTACAGATCATATTCTCTCAGACATGAAAGTTTTATTCTTGTTCATGTGATTCCAGAAAGGAAGTGCAATTTCTATCTATGATTATTCTCACATTGCCAAGAGACACTACTTTTATGAGCACAATATTGTAGACATTCTTTACATACTAGCAAGGGAGCAAATTTTCATTATTTCAATCTTCTTTCCCTCCAGATTGCCCTCAGTCTACATTCGTACCTCTACTTAGTGAGATTTAACATTCCAGCTTTTGAAACAATCTCTGGAATTATATGATGAATACCCCACACTTAAAATAACCTGGTTAGTCCTTTTCTGTGTTACTATGCTCCTCTGAACTGATATCTCTCTCTAGAGGAAATGAAACCTGAACATTAACTTTCCTGAAGGCAAGCACATTATTAGGCATTTTTAACCCAATAGAGGCATTTTATAATTTACACATTCCGAGAATGTAATCACTGTTCCCCTCTGAAAGACGTATTTACTGTTCCAAAGGGAAAAATCAGAGAATCACAGAATCACACAATGGTTGAGGTTGAAAGGGACCTCTAGAGATCATCTAGTCCAACCTCCCTGCTCAAGCAGGGACAATCAACAAAAACAATCAACAAATCAACAAAAGTTGCAAGGATACCAATGCATCTGCTGCTCCTTTCCCCAGCCTTCCTGAGAACAAGGAAATGTCACAAGTAGGTCCTTCAAGTGCTTTAAAGTTATTAGAATTGGTGTTCTTGGATCAATTGGATGTATATAGAAAGTCATGTCAGAGAGAATTGAGCATGGGACTTGAGACAACAGCATGCTCTGTTCAAGACCCTCAGTCTGCATGTTCAAAAATCCAGGCATAAAGTTTTCTATAACGTGTATGACCTCGTGGTTGATATTTAGCTTCCTTGTTTCCATGTCCTGATTTGTAACATGCCTATGACACTACTGAATACTTCAGAGAGGCCCTGTGAAATATCAGTCAATGAATTAAGTTCTTGATCTATAAAATACCTCAAAAATGTATAATGCAGTAGGATAGGACAGAATACCTCCTTGAGGCCCCCTATCATACTCGTATCAAGACATCCCGTTAGGCAGGTGGCCCAGGTCTCCTCACCTTAGCACAAGTCAACTAGCCCTCCTGTCTGTAGGCTCTTAGGGCTGGGCACTTCCTTTCTGTGCTCCTGAACGCTGGAAATCCCAGTCAAACTGTCAGCACCTAGTACTAACTCCTTCTACTCCGAGCATAGTATTAACTCCCCAAATACCTGCTCCACAGGAGATCGCTTTCTTACAGTTTGACTCTTTAGAAAGCATAAAATACAGAGAAGCCTAAGCAGGCTTTGAAGTATTTTGTTCGCTTGTTTGTTTGTTTCTTTGCTTTGCCTATAAGTATACACACTTCCAGGGAAAAAATTATACACATCTGAATAACTTAGAAACATAGGGCCAGTGATTAGGGTACATATACCAGACATTCCTTCAGAAAATCCTTCCTTAATTTCTCTGTATTGAATAATACTAAGAGGACAGACATGGCAGGAAAAGCTATTCTGTCCCTAGCTTCATAACCTCTGTGAAGTGATGTAACTACTTACGGACGCGTTTGAACAGGTCATGTGCCAAACCAGCAGCTTTAGGTAAGATGGGCCCGAGAGCAGGATCCCTGTGATTACCAGTTGCCGAGAACCATTCCCGTACTCTACCCTATCCATCAACCAGCTGCAGCACAGACACTCTCCTGTCCCTTGCCTAATCCAGGTACGCATCACTTGCCTCTCTGCATGATTTGATGTGCCAGCATCCCACAGGGGGAAGCAAATTTGACTTCACAGTGTTGGGCCCTGCATAAGGCTGCTTGCAATAAGTCGCCCTTCTGTACACCCACTGCCTCTGCGGAATGACTAGTATCGTGTCCTGCTGCGGGCAATGGCTGAATGCACCCTGACCATACGTATCATGGTCACCCTAAGGGAGCATCACAGCTATTTAAAAAAGGAACAGATGTGCTTTGTTGAGAAAACACAAAGAAAAACTGCAAAAGCTATTCTGTAATGCTTTGTACCCTTTTTACTGCTTGCAAAATGCCTGAAGACTTCCAGAGTCTTTGCAATTATTGGAGAAGATAGGAAATAAAGCTGTGTTACTGAGAAAGAGCAATGTTTCCTTTACCTCTATGAATAAACCTTCTGTGTCTTTTGACACCTGCAAGCATCAGGTGCTTGGTTCTGCACATTGCAATATTTCATGCTTTCTGTTAAACTTTGATCTGCATGAAATTTTCTATTACTTCAATTTCAAAAATTGACCAAGTCTAAGAATAGATTCTAAATATTGTCTAAGCAAATATGTAAACAAAATACATATTACAAGAAGTTATTATGCATATATAACTAGGAAACACAACAAAATATGTTTTTTGAAAATGGAGGTTCAGTCTACTTAACTTTAGCCATTTAGAAATTGTAAGTCTTGCCTATGACAGCAGTCTAACTACTGAAAACAGAGAGGCACCGCCGGGCGAAGTTGACCCACTCTCTCCTGAGATGGATGTCTGTAGAGTAGACCATCTTTTGGAGAATATTCTCTTTCTCTGTACTTTTCCTATTGATGAGGAGCTAAGTGATTTACATTGACCTTTTAGATTAGCTAGCATTAAGTGAAGCGAATCCCCCTTCCTGAAGGTCTCACCATGGAGTTTTTCACGTTGCTCCATGCAGTAGCCCCCATTAATGCCAGCTGAAATTATCTTTTTGGTGGTGGGATTCCTCCCAAAAATTTATTTGCATTTCCATCAAAGTTAGTGGAAAGAGGCCACTGATTTTGAAATCTCACTGACTGTGATATTCTTTGGATCAGCTCCTTCAAGAGCAGCAATTGCAAGTGCAGAACATTACCACTGCTCATCCATCCAGCTTCATTTAGTGTCCTCTGGCTTCCTTCACTACCAAAATGGCTATCATATTTTTGCCACTCTAGATTAGGAATTAGGCACCTTGTCTCAATTGTAGTCAGACAGGCACCTTGTCTCAATTGTAGTCAGACAAAATATTCCAAAATCCAAAGCTATATTCATTCTTTCAGGCTTTGTGACGATTTTTGTTCACAGCAGCTGCTGCTTTAATTACTCCAGGAAAACATATGGCACAGGTAAATAAGGACAAGTAAATTCCCTTTATTTAAAAATATCTGCATATTTGTATCTCAGAAGAGACAAGCTGATTGATCGAGCTGCTTTTACCACAGCATAACTAATTACTGTTCCCTGGAGCTACAGAAAAAAAAAAAAAAATAGCACATGATAACTGAAATGGATCTGCCTGGGCTGCAGGTGGACCCTGAAACCATTGCTCAGTCTTTAAGCACTGTGTGAGAAGGACATGGAAAGAATACGCCTCTTTTATTTCAATTTAGGGACACATGAGTTTTGTCACAGGTAGTGCTTGTTAGTCCTGCAAGACTGAGAGTGATTCAGATCTTCCAGTCTCTGGGTCAGTATGCTACGAGCATATTCTCTGTTCAGTTCCCCAGATTTCACTGAGAAGTTAGCATGTCCAACAGCCTGGACATGCTAAAGTGCTCCAAGGTACTTCCCATAGGCTCTTTCAATCTGGTATTGACCAAAATTTGCTCTTACTGCAATTTTGTGCCTCATTCTTAAAGCAAAAGGGTCAGTTTGCTCTGCTTGAACTTCTGACATTCTCAAAGAAGCTCAACACTTCCTATCACAGAACTGTAGAAGTAGTGCACGCCAAATGCTAGTATCCTTGTTGTTTTGTGGGGTTTGGTAGACACTGTAGCAAAGGACAGCCTGTAGGAAAATGGGGAAGATTTTTGCAGATTTATTTGAAAAACAAAATTAAAAAATCCAAACATCCCAAAATTATATCATATCATTCCAAGGAAAAAAGGGCAACACAGGATACTTAAAGGTGAAATGAAAGAACAAGTTTTGAGAATTGATTCCTTGTACCTCATTTATTGGTTGATAACCTATACAAAAAAGAATTACCAAGAACTTCAAACATAAAAGACAAGCTAGAAAATGAAGCTTCTATGATTACAGCATGCATAAATATACTCCAGGATCACTTATATTTCGTCATTTCTTGTAACTTCGTTAGCATAAAAGACAGAAGTGCTTTACTTTTTCAAAAAGCTGTACATGAACCAAGAGAGCTTAGAGCTGTTCCTGTAACGCAAAACGACAGAATATCCAGTGAGTTATTTCCTTAATCTAGGAAAAGATTCATGTTCTTCAATTTCACAATCCAGAATTTCCAATTTAAACCATAATGCTTAAGATATCCAGGTCTACAGAGGTAAATTTCCTTCAAAGACAAGGGACAAAGCTGGAAATTAAGGGGTTGGCGGTATATACGTCTGCCTTTTCCCCATTAGGCCAGGTAGTGGAAGAAAGCACAGAATTTAGGTACATATTAAATTACTGCAGATCCCTTTGTCTGACTCCAATGACATATTATGAGCAAATTACAGCCTCTCTTTGTAATTTGATTACAAGAAATTAGGAACTTAGAGAAAGCAGTTTGCTAGAAGAGTTAGCTGATGCTTTGCAACTAAACACTTGGCAATTCAGTAGTATTGCAGGTTAAAAATCTCTTTTATAATGCCTTTTTTTGCATTAAAAATGGAGTATGTAGACAAATTCCATTTTTATAACCTATTTCATAAATGCTAAAGTGCACTTCTACCATGAAAAGTAGGATTGACAAAACCCATTGACATTGAAAAAGCTCCCATTGACACTTGCCACTAATTTTGAAAATGTTACTTGCTCTGTTCATTGTAAAAAAAAGGTAGTAATGATCATGCATTTTTTTCTGTGTCAGTGCCTATATGTACGTGATGAATTGGTTCAAAGTCATGATGCCTATTTAGAGTTTCATGTGAAATGTGATTTTCCTGAATTTTACAATTAATTTATGTCCTGGGCAATGTTTTGCTTTTACTGAGGGAAACTTTTGCTCACATCTCGTCTATGTCTCGTAAAAACTGGTGATGTTCTCATACATACATGCAGGTCTAAATACAGATATTGGAAGCTTTGCTGGAAAGCCTTGACAAGACTGTAACATGAAAAGAGCACTGTGACATGCTCAAGTGTATCCTCCTCCTGTATTGGATGCAAGCGAGAGCTTCACATTTTCTTGTCTTAGCCACAAAGCTTCACTTAAAATATGGCTTGAGATGTTAATATTAATATGTTAATTGCTTGAACATCAGTTTTTAAATATGCTATGACAGCTACCGAATAACATAACTATCATTGCATACATGTGCCCTTTTTCTCAAATTTCTATGTTCTTCTAATCTTACCAATGTCTTTGAACATAAAAGATTTATTTTTAGAGAGAACCTATTATCTCTAATATAGGTTTAGGAAGGTATTGACATAAATGGAACCTGAATTCCTTTCAGTCCCAAAGCAGCTTTATCAGAGAGATTTTCAAAATTATGTTTTTGACTCCTTAGATTAAAGACATATTTATTACAAAAGAAAGATCTGTGCACTTGTTGGCAAAGTTTGTAACAAGCTCAAGAAATATGCATATAAGGTTAATTGAGCTTTCTCTTTAATTTTTTTTTGAATATCTTCTAATCCTAGCTGTGCTTTTTGTATTCTACACAATGTAAAATAACGTGTGGGTCTTTCACCAGGAGTATTGTTGCAGAAAATTGCCTTGTCTTGCCCTCGTCATCTTCTTCTGTATAAATATATGGTTTCTCTTCCTTCTTCTGCACTTATAAATCATCCACTCTTCCTCAGGAAAGCTCAAGATGTAGCTTACCTTTCAAATACAGGTCAGAAGTGGAGATTGATGCAACAAAGATAACAATAGTGGATTCTCATTCAGCTACATTTGGCACTTCAAACTCAGAAAAAGAATTTCAATCATACTCATGTGGTCAAATATCTTTTCTCACATTACAGCTGTTCCCAAAAGCAGCAAGCTGTTTCATGCAGAGAAGACTGTGAATATGTCACTCATTCTCAGCAATGGTCAAAAAAATCCCTCAAACAGAAGAATTACAAGTCATTACAGACTTACATCTTGAGTACTAGATGCTGCCCTAACCATCATTTCTTAAAAAAATCATACTCAAACTGAAAAAAGGGACAAAGAATGGCAATAAAGATAATGAGAAGTGTTGAGTGGCCACTTAGGGAGAGAGTCTGAGTGGAGAGTCTGTGAAGGCATCTTCACCCTGGAAAAGAAGAAAGTGAAGGAAGATCTAAATTCAAGGTCTGTACAATTGGAAAGATAACTTATTTCTTGCAACAACAGCCTAGAACACACAGTGTACTGATTAAACCACAGATGAACTCAACATGTAACTAAACTAGGAAAATCATTCCCAATGTCAAAAGTGTTTAAAGGTTCAAAAGTAGACAAATAATAGGGAGTTAGGATGATGTGTTATTTTTGAAGACAATGGTCTTAATGAGACCTCAAGAAAACTCTAAGTCACAAATTGCTGGAAAGTGGGAGAATGCCACAGGAAGGGACACTGTACATTTGCTCAGCTCCAGAGCAGCTGCTACAGGGAATTGTGGACTATAGGATCCTCAGCTGGATATAGCTTTGATCTGAAGGAACAGGGCAAATATTGCACTCTTCTGAGAAGCCATAACTGACGAAGTGCTTCTGCTGTGACTGGTTTAAATTCAAAACAGTATGTAAAACGGCCACCTGCTTCCCTTTTCACCATAATGGTTCTGGTAACAATTGGAAGATTCAGAATGAGCCACATTATGTTTTTATGCCTTTCCCTGGAGGCCCTTCCTTCTCAGTCCAATAGTATTCTGCAGCCTGTTAGGATGTTCCCATCTGTCTTAGTCATCATGCAGCCAAGCTATTTTTATTTAGCTCCTTAACCTTTCCTCATGAATCAATTTCTCTAACTCTGTAATCAAGACTGTCTGACAGGGAGGGAAAGTAAATCTTGGGTTTGGAAATAAGCTTCACACAGCAACTATTACAACAAGAGATGTAGAAATTCTCTAGGTGCCCTAGGCTACGGGGCTACGGGTCCCCTTTGTATGGATGAAAGTGCACGCTTCCAGGAGAAACAATGAAGCAAAAAGAATTGACCATGTTTGGAAAAAAAATGAGTTTAAAAAAAGAAAAAAAAAAAAGGCACTGGGTAGGAAAGAACACAAGAAAGCCTAACGACAAAGGGCAGAATGTATTTCATTGTTTCCTAAGAGAATATGAAAATGGATTAGAGTATGTCCGTCCATCTGTCCCTCTGTCCTTCATTCCTGCCTTTCTTCTGTCACTTCCTCACCTCTGCTGGTTTATGCTATAGCTAGGCAATGGATTTGAGATCTCCCAGGATCACTTTAAATCACCAGAGAGATTCATGCCCTAGCATAAGAGGTGGCAGAGGCAGAGGCAAACCTTGGTTATTATTTGATATATTCCAAAATGTTTTTTTTTTCGAGACAGACTTTCACAGTTTTCTTGACTACTTCCCTGAAGTTGTATCTGAGTACTGATTTCTAACATCATTTCGTATATAACATTTCTTTGCTCAAGCCTAAGTAAAGACATAATATAGAGCTGGGAAGAATGGAAAACGAACTGTGTCCTGGCTTTGAAAATTTTCTTTTTTGTGCTCACTGCAATGCATTTTTTTGTTGATGACTGAAACTAAACTTTCACATCTGCTGAGACAGAGAATTTTTATGGAATATAATGCAAATAAACTGCATTTTGTGATGAAAAGGAGTCTTTATATACTACATTATCACCATTTCAAGGACATTTACTGACATCTTTAATAGTATGAATTTTCATGCTCTATAGATCACTGCTTAATGGTAAAGAATTAGGAACAGTATCAGTAGCTTTGTTAAAGATCTAGCTGTGCTGACTCTTATACCATATACTTCTTTTGAAAGGTAAATATATATATATACATACATACACATACACATATATATACAGAATTACAGGATCACAGACTGGCTGAGGTTGGAAGGGACCTCTAGAGATCATCTAGTCCAACCCCCTGCTCCAGCAGGGACACCCAGAGCACGGGGCACAGGGCGGCAGCCAGGCAGGTTGGGAAGATCTCCAGAGAAGGAGCCTGCACAGCCTCCCTGGGCAGCCTGTGCCAGGGCTCTGGCACCCTCACAGCAAAGAAGTTCTGCCTCATGTGGAGACGAAACTTCCTGTATTTTAATTTGTACCCATTACCCCTTGTCTTGTCACTGGCCACCATCAAGAAGAGTTTGGCCCCATCCTCTTTACAT
Organism: Nothocercus julius; assembly: GCA_013398735.1. NCBI lineage: Eukaryota > Metazoa > Chordata > Aves > Tinamiformes > Tinamidae > Nothocercus > Nothocercus julius. The sequence continues at coordinate 2,020,948 of VZSV01000023.1, read as the reverse complement.
TAACCCCTCAGGTATTTGTACACATTGATCAGATCCCCTCTCAATCTTCTCTTCTCCAGGCTAAACAGGCCCAGCTCACTTAGTCTTTCCTCATATGACAGATGCTCCAGTCCCTTAATCATCTTTGTTGCTCTGCGCTGGACTCTGTCCAGCAGCTCCACATCCCTCTTGTGCTGGGGAGCCCAGAACTGCCCCCAGTACTCCAGGTGCGGCCTCACCAGAGCTGAGCAGAGGGGCAGGATCCCCTCCCTGTGCCTGCTGGCAACACTCCTCCTGGTGCAGGCCAGGAGCCCATTGGCCTTCTTGGCCACGAGGGCATGTTGCTGCCTCCTGGTTAACTTGTTGTCAACCAGGACTCCCAAATCCCTCTCTGTGGAGCTGCTTCCCAGCAGGTCAACCCCTAATCTGTCCTGGTGCCTGGGGTTATTCCTCCCCAGGTGCAGGACCCTGCTCTTTCTTCTGCCAGATAATTTGTTATTTTTAACTAATTGATTAAATATAACTTACATTATCCAAGGAAATTTTTAAGTTGCAGAATATCATATATTCTCATTTGAACCTATTTTCCATACATTATAGTAGGCTAAATGAAAACCAAAACATTTTAATTGACAAGAACATGCTATAATTGACAGGAATCTTGAACTTCTCAGAGCTTCTCTACTTCAGGGTTGATTTTATAAAACTTTAGTCAAAATACAGTCTATTCAGTTCCAAAAACAAAGCTCATAAAAAAGACATAAAATTGCTCTGAAGCAATTCTTTGTGTTTGGAAAATACCTCCTAACAGTCACCTAGCCACAAACTATTTGCCTAGATTATGTTTCTGATCATCTTGGATGCCTTGCTATAAAAAAATATTACAAACCTTGAAAATGATGTTACCAAGCAAGTTCAGACCAAATACCTAGTGCCAAGGTGAGAAATTAATGTAACAAGACTCAAAATGCAACCTAATGGAAAGGAAAAATGTTTTTTTTTTTTTTTTCTTTAACTAAGCAGGTTTCAAATACTCCCACTCATCTTCTCAAAGATTCTACTTGCTCATATCCTGCAACCAACACGTTCACAGGCAGGAAGATGCACGTGTCCAGACTGTCTGTCCAGGATGACTTATTCACCTCACAGAGGGACAGGGGCTCTAGCTACTGATTCCTCGTGTGTCTCTTGGGTTCTTCTTGGTTAGTAATGACAGACTGGGTTTTGTACAAGACTTTTATGATTCTCTTTAGAAGCCAAAGAGTTATTATGGTGTGATCTTTTGAATCAGAGCCTTTCTTACTTCATTCTCCATAAATCTTAAGTAAGATTGTCAAGCATGGTCTGTTTGGTTTTTTGTTCTCCGTATCTTTGTGACTACAGGCTGTCTTCCTGCTGGGATGACAGGAAGAGGAAAGCACATAGAACGTGACAGGCAGATGGCATGTAAAACTTGTTTGCTGAATCTTTGAGGCCCTAAAAATCATTATACAGACATCTCAACAGAGCAAGGACTCAGCAGCACAAGCTCATGTTTGGTTTTCATAAACCAATACTATTATAAATCAATGATCATATTACTAAGATTGGGAGACTCTAAAGAAAGACTTTTAAGTTAAAAAAAAAAAAAAAAAGAAAACTTTAAAACTTTTAAGGCAATTTGCAAAGTTCATTATCTCCCAAACCTAAATATTGGACGCTACTTATTTAACCTACTAGGATTCCAATGGCACACTCTCACAATGTACTGAACAAAACCCAGCAAATCTTTTCTCTGAAAACATTACTACCATTACCTCTTCACTGCTATTACTGGGAAAGACAAAGCTGGTCTCACCAAACCAAACTTAATCAACAGCCATGGTCATGGAGGAAGAGAAAAAGAGAAATTGAAGGAGTTCATACATTGTTTTTACTGTCACTGAAAAGCTCTCAAGTTCTCACTGTCACAGACTGGTGATATGAAAAACAAAATCTAAAAGTTTGTCCCAACAGAAACCCACATTCCTTTATGGACACTCTTGTCTCCTCAAGACAGAAGTAACTCGTAAATATTAAGGAGTTCCCCTTCCATACAGAATTCTCATCTTTTTGGAATAGGAAAATTTTCCTGAATTCTGAAATGGATCTAATCTATTATTTCACAAGGAACACAAAGAGAAAGCTGTCTTTCAAAACCTAGACATAAAATCCTTGATAGGGAGCAAACTGGTTGGACTTGCGGCTGACAAAACTGGCTGCTCTCTGCAACAGGCTACATTGAAGGGAAAGTTGATATCTGTGCATAAATCAACCCTACTGCTAGACAGTGCTGCCTCCCCCCTCTTCTAATAGCATGATTGCTGCCATAAACTTGGCACCTTTACCTGGATATTACTGCCATAATTAGTTCTTCTTTAATGCAGAAAATGAATTTGTAAATGAGCAGCCATTAGTAGGAAGCATACCGTGGTCAGGGATGATTTAGTCCAATGCAGCCTTCCTGATCTCTATTTTCTATCAATTTCATGTGACATAAACTGCCTAATAGCAGAAAATCTCTGACATTTCCCATGAATACTAGAGAAACCTCATCAGAACACAACAGGGTTATACAGAGGGTACAACTGAAATAGAATAATATTTTCATGATGATAAAAACAAAATAAACAGTAATAAACTTTGTTGGCATTTTGTGCCTAATGTGAGAGAAAAAATTGTGTACTCTAGTTCAATAAGTAAGGAGGGGGAGAATTATAATAAATAAGGCTTTATAAAATATCATTTTATTAATTCAACTTGTGACAAATTACATTTTTAAAATTCTGTTAATATTCTACCGCACTTGCATTATTTAAACTTCACCTTTACCACTGAGCAAACAATATTGTAGTAATGGACCTATAAATCATTTTTTTGGAATTATTCAAAGACACAGGGATTGGAAAAATCATTAAATATTTGATGACAGTTGCAAATTCAATCTGATTTAGAAGCAGATCTATTCCCAGAATAATACAGACAGAATGATAAAAAGGAGATCAATAAAACTGCTAACATGTATCATGTAAAGGAAATAAAAATGAAGATACAGTAGATGCAATGAATTCTTAACTGAAACTAAAGATGAAATATAATTTGTTTGTTTTCCTCAGATTTTTGTTTGCATTGAAAGAAGAAAAACAAAACAAAATCTCCACAAATTCATTAAAAGCATATAAGATAAAAGTCTTACCCCACTAAAGTAACAGGGACATTCATCACTGACTTCAGCTGGGCTAGAATATCATCAGCAATGCTTAGCCCTTGCTATAACTGGATGCTTATCTCTGTAGAAATAAAAAAGTGTGAACACGATATAATTCATGTACTAATCTCTATACACAGTTTCCGTCACTTTGCCCAGGCACAGAATAGAGAATACAGGGTGCCTGTTTCAGCAGCTTTGCACTATCGTTGTCATAAGGACAATGCAAGTTGTTCATAGGTAGGATGCAGCTTTATCGATCGTTGTTTCGTCTCATTCTACTGATGCAGCTGGCTGAGATAAAAATCATTTTAGTCAGAGACGCATGTGCTTAGGATCTGTTAACACTAAGCCTTACAAGCCATTTCTTCCATCGCACAGATCGTAGAAGTTGAGGCAGGAGATCAGAAGGCAGGAAATTTGCCCCACAGAACAAATTAAAGCTCAGAAAGACTCAGAAATTCCTTTATGCTTCTATGCTAAAGCTAAACTACTCTTCTCTTTGATATCTCAAGGCCACAGGTTATTATTTTCAGAATGGTAAACTTTTGTTGTTGTTGTAAGGCTACATGTTTGTAGCACATGCAATAACTGGCCCATGAAAAGTTTCAACTGCCTATTTTCTTTCTCTCTCCTTCCATTTTTCTTTATTGAGCCAACCTTTTTTATCATAATATCTGTGCATCTTCCTATGAATTACAATAAGCAAAAAATATTTTTTTTCCCATCTTAAAAACTAGCAAAAATAGTTTCTTTCTTAAATACACAAGTGATATTTTGTTTTCCAAGTTCAGAGCAATTTCATTAAGCTGCTTTGGTTCTCAGATAATTCACAATTGGCTTGGAGAAAAAAATCAAACGCAACTTGGATCTAGTCCATGTTGCAAGAAACAAAATCGCAGCTGACTCTTATTAGCAAAGTCAGCAGAAAAACCCAGAGCCTGCTCCTATAAGCATTACTCAAACAAAATTCCTATTAGGAATTTATTTATTATTAAGAATTTTGCTAGCATAAGGACACTAGATAGTAAGATATGGCTCCTTGAACAGACCCTATCTGTACCACAAATTGTACCAGTTTAATCAAAATAGTGTTTTTTAACACGATGAGAAAAAAATATTGTTCAGTGCTTATAGAGGGTGGGTTGCTTTTGTGTATGGGGAGGGAGGGGCTGAAGTATGGCTTATTATGTTTAGAAATACATATAAATTAAGTAAATTAAATAATTGTACTAATCTGCTATCCACCAAAATGGCAATATCCTGATTGATTCAACTGGGGAGAACAAACAAACAAACAAAATCATTTAAGTAAATTAAGGCAGGACTCAGTAAAACAGCTGATTTGGTGAGAAAAGGGATGTTTCTTGGCCTTGTGTCCGCTCAGGTCATTGACAAGCTCTCGCTAATGTTACCGGACCATACCTTAACCTGAGTACAAAGTGTCAAGCCAGAGTTTGCAGCTTGCCAAGCTGTGCAACTTTGCTGTCTCCCTCTGCTCCCGGGTCCCTTGCAGCTCCACCAGCACAGCTACATCATTTGTCGCAGGAGCAGATGCACAACACCAGTTAGTACAAGGGGTTTAAGCTCCTTATCTTCCTTCCATTACTAATGTTAAATCCATGCTGGATTTTTGATCACTAAAAAACAGAATGAGAAGCCTTTTTCTTTTTTCAGTAATAATTCTTCCTGTTTCCCTTCCTCTTTTGTTTTAGTGCTATATCCCTTAACTGCTGTCTTTCATTGAAGGTTTCCAGACTTCATCATGCCAGTAAATAGATTATTTTAGTTTGTTACTCCCGATAATCTTTTCATGGCTGTCAGTATCCAATGTCTCAGTCTGAATCCTGAAAGGGCGCTAGACTGTAACCTAATTAATATTTACTAAGCAGTGGAAGATTGTATGGAAGAAAACATTTTTTTCTTATGTATGTCTTTTTCTTATGTCTCTTCATTCTGTTTCCTTTTCTTTTTTTTTTTTTTTTTCCTCAGTCCTTTATATGTATTTAAACATGTATTTGTTATGATTCCCTCTTCTTTAGGCATACAGATCCCCTTCTCCTCTGCAGATGCCACTGAGTGGATGCCCTTTTGAAAGCCATGAGCATTTTGGTGATATGAGAAAGTCTGAAGGATCTGAAGGATAAGACCACAGGTCAGAAGGATAAGTGTGAGTTGACACTAGGCACCCTGGCCCAAGCTGCATTCCCCTGCTGCTCCTGCTGCTCCCACAGTCATCTGTTTGAGGATCGCACGTAGCAGACTACTTAACAGTTTGCACAAATTAAGATCTCATTTAGTAGAAGAAGAAACTGTTTGCTCTCCCCGTTAGGACAGCGCAGACCATTTGAAATAGTTAAATTCATTCTGGATGGCACCTCATAACTCACTGTGGCAGATTTGTTTCCTTGGCCACTGAACATCCAAAAGATACACGCTAAGTGGATTGCACCCCACCATGCAAATATATCCATGACAGATCAACACGCCCCTGCCACTCAGCTGAGACCTACCCATCTGCACAACCTCTCCACTTTAGCCCTGGCAGCTGGAAACAATGTCTCCCCACCCCCACCACCCGAATCTAATCCTAATAGGAAAAAAAAAAAACCCTTTAGCATTCAATATGGGAATGAGGCAGCCAGGCCTTCAATAATTTGGCAGCGACTTAGCACTATCTCTTTGTTGGAGGCGCCTAGAATTTCTGTTGTGATAAAAGCTTTCCCGGACTGAACTTTGTTCTCCTGCCAGGTTTTATGTTTAGTTTCCCTTTTTGAAAGTGGCTTAGGCAGAAGAATTGATAATGTACACACACCTAGTGTACTTTTTCACGGAGAGATTTTCCACACATGAAAGGGAGAAGCTCCAGTAATCTGCCGTCAGGTGTCTAGCATCAGGACTACCCCAAACTACAAGCCCTTGCTCACTATCATGAGTTAAGAAAAGTCAAAATAAATTAAACAAAACAAAACAAAACAAAAAACACTTCCTTTTTACAGCTTGCTCTAATAAGATGGTTTTGCAGAGACATAATCCTCTAACAGTGCAAAAAATAATTGCCTTCTTGGATGCAGGCCTTAGAGACCTACTGTTGCCTACGTGGATTTGCTAGTTAATAAGCTAGGAATCTAGTAAGTTAAAGAGGGGAATCTACAAACACTTTATGAAGAAATAAAGCCCCCTCTGTGGGTTTCAAAGCTGAATTTGATAGAAACAAGGGCTTTTACAAACATTTAATTTGATTTATAAAGACACATTGTTACCAGAGAGAATAATGCCTTTTTCCATTGGAATAAGATGTGTGATATGTTTTTAATCTTGGAAAAAGAACGTATATTAACAAATAAATTTAAGAATTATTTTCTCTTTTAAAGATTTCATCACCTTGCATTGTTTAAGCTCGAAAGGTACAACCCTTTAGATAGTAACCATAGATGAGAAATCCTTCCTTGTGTCTCAGTGAGATTGATCATTGAGTTGTCGCAAATCTGTATAGCATGGTTCTGCATTCTTTATGAATCTTGGATAAATGTTCCACAATTATGATTTAGGATCTTTTTTTTAGGTGTTTTTTTTGCAAGGGAAAAAAATAAAAATGAAAAACTGCTTGCAGCTGATTTTTTTCCTATGAAGGTCTAATCCTTGTGAATGATGTTTGACTGGAGTTTTGCAGGGTATGGAAGGCAGAGGAGAAAATGGCTAGAGGAAAGGTATGTAATAGTAGGTGCATAGCTTGCTCAGTGTGTGAATATTAGATTATCCTGTAAAGATGCTAAGGAATCATCAATCTTTGATATAGTGTGAAAAATACAAAAAGGTCTATGAAGATACAAAATTCAGTCACAATATCATAAAAAAATGAGAAAGACACTGAAGGTGAAAACAGGTGCATTTTTACTGTGGTGGAGATAAAAGATATGATATGCAAGGAGTGGTAAGAAAAGATACTGATAGTTTTTTCTGAGTGGGTTATAGACCTCACAATGAGAAATAATCTATTTTGTGTTAGTATGGATTTTTTTTCTGGTTGCCCATTGTTACAGAATTGCTGACTGAGATATTATAAACATTTAAGTGGGAAATCTTTAGTGGTACTCTATCTAGGAGAATCTATTTTATTGAAGGAATAAACAAAATGCAGGTGTCCGAGAAAATGGAATAAAGAAATCTGCTCACTGATTATGCATTATGTCCTCTAGTCCTAAAAAACTCACTGTACATTTAATACTAGCAATCTGTAGAATAACAATAAATATCCCACAATGCAGGCTGGGAGAGGACAGTACACCCGATTCAACCAAATCTCAGTTTCGAGCTGCTAAGTATTTAGTGACTGGGTATTATGTTGCAGTGGTTTCCAAGACTGGCTCATTTGTGTGTCTTAGAAAATTGGGCTAAAGTACTATAAAAAAAAAAAAAAAAAAAAAAAAAAAAAACTGTTGAGATCACCAGTACCCTGTGTTATTTGAAAGCCATCATAGGTAACTGAATGTGCTATTAAAGCAAATTGCTAGTTATATTTTTCTTGCCCATCCTCCCATCTCAAAATCTGAGCTGGACTCCTTGTGTTCATCTAGGGATGCCATTTTTCTTTGTGCTGTTTTGACTATATTTTAATCATAAATATTATGAATCCTTTCCTGTCAACTTTTGATTTAGTAAGCATTTGGCCAAGCCAGTGAACAGATTAAGTTCACTACATAATAGCAGATGGCTTTTATGGTTTTGTGTCCTCTCCTGGGCAAGTCCTGCTGTCATCTCCGAGCATCTGCACAGAGCCACAAGGGATGTGTGCACTTTTCATTCATTCACTGGGTCACTCGTCATTAATATTCAGAGGAGGAGAGGAGGTGTCAGACAAGAGAATTGGTTCTGGCTTCTGTTAACACATTGACGTGTCAATCATTCACCCTAGAGGCTGCCAGGCCCAATTTAGAACAAAAGTAACTGCTGGGCTGAACACATCATAAAAGGAGATGAGATTTCTTTGTATTAACCAGTCCTTCACATGGTAGAAACATAATTAGAATCTTCCTCGCAACCAATAGCACATGAAACCAAGTGATTAGTGAGACCTAGTTTGAGATAAAATCACTGACCTCAATCACATTATGAATGATTCTGCTGCAACTGTAAAGTGTTCTCAAAATGAAATTGTATTTAAAGCACCTCTCTTGGAAAAGCAGTACAATGATAGCTTGAGTATGTTAAGTTCCCTATAATTTCTTACATGACAGGTTTGATCATTCATAACAGGTATTGTGGTTTTCCAAATTAATATAGTCACCTAAAAAAACAAAACAATAAAAAGCAATCAAACAAACAAAAACATACACAGATCCCCATGTTGTGTGATCTCAATGCCATTTCCCACGAGCCGCATGTGCAATAGCCTCTTAGTGCACCCTACTGGACTCCCTAAAGAATGTTGCCTGTTTTCCTGGAGCAGCTTTAATGGAAAAAAAAAAAAAAAAAAAAAAACATGGATAAAGTGGTAAACTTCACATGGGCAGATCTGCTCAGACTAAAAGACAGAAATTGTTGCTACAAAAAGTCCTTCAGTCCTCTCTTGCAGAATTTTGATCATTTGGGGCACGTTGAATTTCCAGCTGTTAATTAAACATAAGCAGTAGCATCATGTGCTATCCTCATGTGCTATCACAGCTCGAGTCCGTTTACCTTCAAGAGACCACAGTTTCATTTTTTATGGTAAGCAGCTTCTCTTTCATCAGCATAGGACAGCTTTCTAGTGTCTAACATTTATAATGGCAAACTCAAAATTCCCAGACATCAGGACCTGAAGATTAAAACTAGTTTCTTCCCTGACATATGTTGAGCCAATGTCCAGCCTGCAAATATTTTGAGGAAAGTTAAATTTCTATTCTATTGTTCAGCTCTATCTCTATGTGTAATATCTCCTCCCACCCAATAATCATCAAAGAAACAGTTTCTCAGGACAAGCCATGTATAAACCAGTAAATCTTTATCAGAATTAATGGATATACCATTTCTATACCATCCAGCTGAAGAACTGTTTTTTTTAATACAAGGCTGTCAAATACTTGTTTTCTTCCATTATGTTTGCAATTATTTGTTGCTTACTCTATGTGACATAAGCAATCCCCCCTGAATTTCTATCTTGATTGGAAGATTGGAAACCTTTCACCTCCAGCATTTCTTATAGCAGATAGTTATTGGTTCACGTGCTTACTTTATTACATTAAAAAGAGAAAAATGTATTCTAGTGTTCTTAATTTACTTACCTTCTTTAGCCCTGTTGTCTATATCTGACTGTATCTTGAAAGATGTATTCTCATTGTGGCCTGTTTTTTGTAATGAAGTTCTATGGCTAGTTAAATATGACCCAAAGTATGAACTGCCAACCTGTGCTTCAGACCCTACAAAAAAAGGATAGTGGTTCACAGTAAAACAGTTCTTTTTTAGCTCTCAAAGGTATATGTTACTAATGCTATTGATTAATCTAGTTATTAGATTAATTTAAATGGATGCAAGTCATGTGTAGGTGAGTGGAAAGTTAATCCTCCCTAGCGACATAGCCATCATGATTACAAGGAATGAAATATTTGAATTTGTTTTTTATTTGTGTTGATATTTAAACTGTTATTTTGCTGTTCAGGTTCTTAAAGACTAATTGTATGGTTGACTGCTAATTAGTCTACATCTCAAAAATGGGATGCCATCTCCACAAAAACAGACCACAGGACAGCAGTTTAATGAACTTTTAGAAATACATATGGATCACTTGCATAATGCCTTTTCATTTTATACTCACAGGGACTAAGTAGGCAACACAGTAGCACATACATGATCTAATGAATGTTATTATTACTGTACATCATTTCAATTAATAACACTACCTTGAAATAACATGTTCTTGTCTATTATATGTGGGATTGTAAATTTAATGAAATGATACAGCCAGCAAACTCTGGCCTAAATATCTGGCAACACCAGTGGAACATACATCATAGCTCAAAAAAAGAGATGCAGAAGAGCTTTAGTACTCTCTCACAAATGGCCAGATGTCATTATGCATCAGACCAGCTCCCTCTCTGAAGCTGACTCCTCTAAATGACATGAGCTGTCACAGAGCTGATGCTCCCCGTTTTTAAAGGTGTTCCCTCAGCAAAACACCGATTTTTCAATCAGACATAAATCTTGTGCAAAGAAACAATGCACGGCTTAAGTCATCCTTAAACCCAGTTTGCCAGGCACCTGTCACAGCATGAAGAAATGGAGGCCAAGAACTGTAAAATTTTGGGTAAGCGCCATCTCTGATAATGTAATTGATTTGCATGATAAGCAACTCCAAGTTCAGTTATGTCAATATATGTCAAAACTATACTGCAAGTGCCTGAATATGCAGATGGAATATTAGGGAGGAAGAACAGATTGTCAGAAAAGACAGGCTCAATTGTTTGCTCAATAGAGATTCCCTATGTTTCCGTTTTTTTTTTTTTTTTTCTCCTTAGTTCCTCCTCTCTAATAGTACATTTGTGGGGACAGCAGTATTTTTTTGTTTGTTTTTTTTTACTCCCTAGGGGTGTTTGATACCCTTAGAAAGAATATTAACACTGTTTGTATAAATATCCTTGTTAGACTCATTTTTTTAGGTATTAACTGAAATAGTTTTTCCATGAGGAATGATGTATACTATAGAATATTTTAGCATAAAGATGCTCCATTTTTTTAGCATGTTTGCAGTACTTTGGTTGTAGGAGAATTTTGTCTTCTTGTCCTTATTTCCACAGGCATAATTTTTACAAACAATGCATCTGGTCCCTCTGTAATTCATCTCCATGCACTGCATTTTCATAAATCATTTTATGAACTCAGAGTCAAATAGTTTGAGAAGGCCGTCTGCTTTCGTTTGCATCATTCTCCATGTTCTCTCTGCTCTGAGGTATATTATGTTTAGCAGCTACTTAAATAACAATCCCAAGACCAAATTGTCTCTGTCACTTCAAAGGAGGCTAAGAACTCTTTCTATTATGAAACATTCAATCTGTTGCAGTACAGGATACATATACAGGCACATATACACAATGTGGGCCATGAGCATGCATTATTGTTCATTTAAGGTTTTGAGAGGTTACCTCCATATTTAAGAACCTTCATGGGCAAAATAAGTGCATAAGAGTAATGAAATAATCAATACTTCTGAGCAAAAATTTAAAGAATGGAGTATTACCTAAGACAATATAAATCAGAGACACGATGTAGGTATACAGTGTTTAAAGAGTGGATTAAGAAAATGCCCAGTAGGAAGCCAGGAAACATAAATTGTGCTGTAAAAGCTAGCAAATAAAGTAAATACACCAAAGAAAATTTATGCAAAGCATTGCAGAGGACAGCAGAATAAACAAAAATACTATATTACGGTAATTTTGAAAATAAATAAAAAGCGCTCACTGCTGTTAAAATCAATTAAAAGTCATAGGGGGCTGACAAAAATACAGTTTCTTCAAATGGGACCTTAAGATAAAACTCTCTGAGACTGGCTGTGCCTTTTAATTATTGATGTCAGTCTTATTCACAGCCATCTCCATCTTCATCTTCATGACATCCGGGGTGGATTAATCCTTCTCATTGTACCGCCTCGTGCACACGCAGAGACTAGGAAGCACTCCAGATGATTTACATCAGAGCCGTCTATTTTATTGGTAAGAGCCACAAAGGCGACAGCAAACCCGCGCCACTCCGCAGGGTCACTCCTAAGGGAAGGAGGAAACCAAGCGCTGTCCTGCAGCGCAGGGCTGAACTACCCCGAGCCCTCTCTCGGCCGCTGGCCCAAGAGCCCCATGTTGGAAGAGATGGTCATTGCAGCGGCCGAGCTAGAAGCGGTGCTCACCAAGGCATTTAGAAATGGAAATTCCTCTGCGGGTCCTTACATCCAGCTCTTAAGCACCAGCAGCGTTTGCAGCATCTGGGGCTAACACTAGGTCCAAACACCCGCAAGATTCCCCTGTAACACTGTGCATGGTCTCCCTGAGGTGTAGAAGTAGCCTCAACTTGGTCAGCACCTCTGCAAGAAGCATATTAAGGATGCAGCCACCATATTAAGCGTGGCTTAGCACTAACCAGCAAGAAAAAATCTTATTGGGAGAAGCCTGGTTTGGAAGCAAAGCTTGTCAACAGCATGGGTGTCATCTGAGGAGCTGATCCACACCGTATCCGTGCTACCTCGTCAGATTTCCCCAGGAGAAACCACTTGTTTTCACCAAATGCCGGCAATGCGGACGCCCGGCCTTACCACCCTGCATGACAAAGGAGCCCCAAATCACACATTTCCCCCACCCCACTCCTCCCGCTGCCAGCGCTGGGCCTAGGCAAGAGGGTTTGCAGCGCTAGCGAGGGCTGCGGGCCGGGGGAGAGACGCTGCGGACAACAACAACACGGTCCCCCTGTGACTCTTCCCCCAGCTACAGCGCCATCCGCCCTCCCGGCCCATTGCAAGTCTGGTGTGGAGAAAAAAAAAAAAAAAAAAA
>VZSV01000023.1:1997171-2007819 GCA_013398735.1 Nothocercus julius | reverse complement strand
GGGCCCGCGATGGCCGCAGGACCGCGGCGGTGCTGTGGCCCCTCGGGGCTCTCCCCCTGCTCGTCCTCCTTCTCCCTGGATCAGCTGTGGATCGCCAGCCGCCAGGCTGGGAAGGCGGCGGCCGAGGCTGGGGCTTGGCCTGAGCCCTGCGAGAGCCCCACCAGCCTGCTGGCCCGGGACAGGGACAAGGGGTGCAGCGGTGAGGACGAAGAGGCGCAGGAGGGAAATCTCTGCCCTGACGGCCACTATGAGCGGAGGCCGAGAAGTGGAGCGTCCCCCCAGAGGCTCCGCGGTCTTGGTGACGAGAAGCACGACTGCATGCCGGAAAAAGGGGCGACGGTGAGCGCCCTGGCGCTCTGCCACTGCCACGAGGAGCAGGACGCAACGGGGCGGCAGCTGCCGGCTTCCCAAGTGTGGGATGAGGTGGGGAGGCAGGATAAGAAGCTCAGATCCAGGCTGGAGGAGAAGCGACAGCTGATGGTGGAAAACCTGAAGAGATGGCAGAGAGACCAGGATCAAAGGAAGGCCAGATGCCGCCTGGATGAGGAACGGCTCTTAGAGGCCCGGCAGAAAGAAATGATGATGCGAGAGAGCAAATGGAAGAGACTGGCGCAGGAGGAGGAAAGCAAGCGCAAGGCAAAGCTTGAAAGATCGAAGCTGCAAGCGGAGCACAGGAAACACTGCCAAGAAAAGCAGCTGAGAGAGAAGCAGAGCAGGGAGCAGGGTACCAGGGACATGAACTACAGTATGCACAGGGATAAACTGTCACGGGCTTGTGAGAAAAGGCTTTCGAGGGAAATTGAAGGGAAGAAGAAGAGACAAGAGCTGAACCAATACGAAATGACAAGGCACAGGCGCCTGAAAGATCAAGCTGATCACCAGGCCAAAGCTGGTGAGCTTTGCAAGAGACACGCAATAGAACAGAAGCTCCAGAGATCCAAAGAAATCCTTGATCACCTGATGGAGGAAAGGAATAGGGAATCAAAGGAAAAAGCTCTAAAAGAAGAAAAACGAAGTTTCATGGCCAAATTTAGAGCAAAGGAGACAGAGGAAGAGAAGCAAAGACGTAAAAATATGTTGCTGCAAATAGCTGAGATGAAAATTCAGCAAGCCCAAGAAATGCTGGCCAAAACTATGCAGCAGAGAGTACAACGCAGCAAGGAAATTAACCACCTAAAACAAAGAAACAACCACTTTCAAAGGCAAAAAATTGAAAGTGATGAAAAATGTCGACTACAGGAAATGGAAGAGGCCATCAGAAGACGAGATCAGAAGAGTGATCAAATGTTAAGAGATAAGGAATCCGCTTCCGGAAAAGCTAGAAAAATATGCAGAACATCTCATGGCCTGGGACAAAAAATGAGAGAGATGATGAATAGTCGTGCATATGACTAGGTGGCTTTAGATGCCTGTTATAGTGCAGGTATTCTTAAGACTTTAAAGAAAGATTGCAACCATTTTTTTGTGCCAAAAGGATGATTTGTAGTTTATTCAGTCCGTGATTTGGCAAGAGTTCTGAATAGTATTGCACTAAAATGGTTTCACCTTACATTTGCTGCATCTCATAAATGCACTGATCACTTTTGTCAGCACCCTGAAGGCACCAGTAGGTCTTAATGGCCCTGGCCTGGCACACCTGGGGCCCCCGTCCGCCTCCCCTGCCCATGGGTCCGGGGCTCCCTTTTAGCTCAGCCCTGTTTCCTGGGCCGGTTACACCAGAGCTGCAAATGTCAGAACTGTTCTAGCTGTTATTACCTCTAGCTGAAACGAACTTCACTTGGGATTTTTTAGTTGAATTCATACATATCTGTGACACTTTAAAGGAACCCGTTTGCCCACTTGCTGGAGTCTGAGTGTTGAAATTATATGGTGAAGTTGTGGCACCAGGCATTTATTGAAATGAATTAAAATAGATGGTACTTTTACCCATTCAAATTCATACGCATTACTTTGGCTCAGTATGAGGTTCTCAGCTAGAACAAGATATTTTTTCAACAAAATAAGCTGAATGCTGGGATAGCAAGGACTGACAGTGATGCAGCTCAAGGACTGACAGTGATGCAGTTGGACATGACTGGCTGCTGTTCAGGGTTTGATCATTCTCTTATCTGTGCTATCAAGAATTCTTTACATCAGTTTGGTAGACACTTTTAATTTTTCTCAAAAACATACTTTTGAGGTTTACTGTTAAACCACTCTATTACACAATGTCCATAACTTTTATGGAATCCTCTGCTTCAAGACCCATTCTTACATATGTGATATTGTAGAAGGAAGTTATGCTAATTTTATGCAATTTCTTTCTGATGAAACAGTGATTTCTTTGAGCTATGAGTTTCTGGATGCCTACAATTATTTTCTAACACTTACATTATTTTTCCTGTTAATTAAGTTAAGCAGATTGTAATTCATATTCCTCCCTTTTCCTGTCTCTCAAGGGTAGGTGCTACATAGTCTCTTTTCCAGTCTTTTGAAATATCATTTATCCTTGGGGTGTTCTGCCACTAATGGCTCTGCAGTTATTCCAGTTATTCCAGTTATTCCAGCCAATTTCACTACAGGCTGAAGATGACCCAACTTGTGTAAAATTATCTGAATAGTCTCCAAATGGTACTTTTCAGCTCTCGCCCGCCCTGACATACGCTGTTTCCTCTTCTGTAGACTTTTCAAGCACTACACTGATTTAGATACAGCTTTACTTAAAAAAGCCTAGTTTGAAGGATTTGAAGTTGCCAGTCCCTGTAAATGATTTAAATGATTACCTCAATAAAATCAACGCTTGTCAGACTTTTGCTCCCAACCTTGTATTTAAACAGCTGAACATGAAAGGAGAAAAACATAGTAAAATACTGTAAATCTAAATTACAAAAAAAAAAAAAAAAAGTTTGAAAAGACTGTTTATGGATCTGTTTAATAAATTAATGCAAGAGTAATATTTTAAAAGAGTCCAGACAAGAAAGAAATTAAATGGAATCAAGGATATAAAATATATCAAGCATTTTGAATTAAAGGCTGATTATATATTTAGTACTTCTAGAAATTGACAGTGTATTATTTGATTTTTATATTAGAGTATTTTAAGCACTTCTGTAGCCTGATGTTTTGTTTAAGAATAACTCTTTTTATAGAAGCTTTGAAAGAAAAACACTGAAACTGTACTTCACTATTTTATATAACATTTGTATGAAATTTGATTTATAAATCAAAATGAAAGATAATAAATATATACAATGAAAATAAATTTAAAATATATTTAATGAAATTATGCTAAATAGCCTGAGGTAGTTTGTAAATTACCAAGTTGTTTGTTTACATATAAAACAAATAGATATTTCCTCACAAGTAATTCTTGCCCCTCATTAATTTTTGCTACCACAAAGAGAATGAATTGCTTATATATGTCATACAGATATACTCAGTTTTTACCTTAGTTATGTAAACATATGATAGCAAGCCAAGATTACCATAATACAAAAATGTCCTCAAGTTCTTTCTCAAACTAAAATAATTAGACACCCTAAAAAAAAAAAAAAAAAAAATTACATTTAATCTAACTAGTAGATTAATAATCTATAGCTAGTTAATATGAAATCTGAAAGAAAATTTGGTCATGTAACACTGTTGGGTCAATGGATTAGATCACTCACTACAGTGACATTTTCATAATTTATGGGTTTCAGTAAATTGTTAGATTTTGCAGTGTATTTGATTTTCATTTATAAAAGTTGAATTACTGTAACATTCACAGTATGCTACATATAAAATCCAAGCAATGTCTGTGCTGTAGAATTTTGAACAATTAAAAAAAATTGCTTGTGAGGAAGAAAGTTAGTGCATTTCACCGAGCAAAATACCTTGTAGTACATTCTGAGGATTACACACTCTCCTATTTGTTTTAAACTGTTTTGAAGCTGTATTTATGTTGTTGAATACAAGCTTAGTCAATAAACTAGCAAGAGTAGCAACATCATCTGGAAAAATAAAATAGTTTTATTTTCTAAAAAATAAAGGAAGGGTGAAACATAGTTGGTGGCATTAGTGTCTATAACTTTATGAGGTCCAACCAAAGGCAGCTGAGCATCCCCAAAGAGTTGGCAGCCTCAGCTGATGTCAACTACCCAAATAACAGATGATGAAGACAGGATAAGCTAAATTTGAGGACAAAAGCTGACTTGAGCCTTCAGTACAGTGAAAATGGATTTCCCAAGCAGGTAGGTGATTCAAAAATAATGTCTCTTTTCTAGAAGGAGAAAAAAATATTTTATACAAGCAAGACAGAGAAATTTAGCAGCTAATAGATCCTGACACTTTCACAGCTGCTGATGAAAAATATAGTTAAATAAGTTTAGAGGGTGTGAAATTTCCTAGCTTAGGCTACAGTCCAAGAAATCAAAAGCACTTTTTGACAGAAAATAAAGTAAAAAAATTATTTTGCCAAAATTAACTATATTTTGAAATCTTGTTCCTGCTAAAAATTTGAATCGGGTGTAGATGTGAGATATCTGGTCTAGTATTGTGTTACCTTACAATTGGAAACATGCCTGCCTCTGGTAGAATTAGGGAATCTGGTTTGTAAATCATAAACAGCAAGATATTTACACATAGAAATCCATAGTATTTTTGACACTGTTTTTGAATACAATATACATCATCTACAGGAAGATTTTTGGTTAAAATTTCAGCCATAATCAGGATAATATAGATGCTCCTGACGTTGGTGTGCTGAGTGTGTAAGGAGGCACAGGCAACCGACTCATTAGCTGCATGTTACTCAGCGTGTCTGGAATAAAAACTCACTCTAGGCTCATTTAGGAGCGTAGTAATGCTATGGGATTCCAGAGTATTTCCTGATAAACAAGCACAGCATTACACCTCTATTTGCTTTTACCTTTTAGAGAAAAGATGTTGTCTCTTATTGACCTAAACAGGTAGCTAAGGGTCTGAGGTTTGCCAGTTATTTCAAATTGAGTTATTTGGAATTTCACAACTTTGCTTAAAAAAAAATCATTTAATGATATTTTTCAGCAGTGGTTATGAAATGGCCAAGCTCTGTCAGGTGGTAATATTTTTATTTATCACTTGTTAAATATTTAGATACAAATTAGTTTATTACAACAGATGTAGAAAAGTCACCTTCCCTTGAAAGCAAGAGAAATTAAACAGCAAAGCACATAGGTCAGTATGACTTTCTGAACAACATAAAAGCAAAAATTCACTCTCCCTTTCACCCATGCCTGTTTCTAACTGCCCCTTGTAGACTCCTTTCTCAGCTATTATTTCAGTTGTTCTGTATCCCACAGATCTGAAAACCATTATATAACAAAATCCATTCAGTGTTTTTATTTCAGATGAAGCTGTTTTCATTTCAATTCTCTGATTCTTTACAGAACTTAATCATTTCTTCCCTTTATTCCCCACAAAAAGCTATTGTTAAACCCAGAAGTTACGCAGAAGCTTTTAATGTTTGACCAACTGCAACAACATCTGGGTTTTGAAGCCTTAGCAACATTGATGTCAACAGCAGCCATATACAACCTACTGTCCTAACATTTACCTTCAGCCAAAGGCAGATAAAGGTAAATTATCTCAGTCTTTGCAGATAAGAAACAGAAAAATAATAGCACTCATTTTTGTTTAGCTTTTCAACTTCACAGTGGTCTGATGGTTAAAAAAAAAAAAAAAAAAATTGTTTCAAGATGGTCACGAGGACACAGCACTACTGGATGATGTGGGTGCTGAAGGAAAGGACAGCAAGTACAGCAAATAGCCTGCCTGGAAAATTCTTTCAGGACAGAATATAATAAAATATGCAACAAATAATGGTATGGATTGATGCTTAGCAAAACCTTGAAACATATTACATGCCTTTCAAGATGTGCTGCTTGAAATAGTGTTTTCTTTGTTCTGTAACGACGTTTCCCTTATTAGCCTAACTCGAGAGGACAACATAATACATTCTGCAGTTTTGAACTGCTCTAGACAGACATCAGTGTAGATGCCTGTGATTATGCCTGCACTGCTAGTGGATATCTTGAAATCATGATCTTAAAATGAACTCAACACAGATTCCCCACTCAACACAGATTCCCTGTAAGGGTGACCCTCTATAGTCAAGGCCAAAATCCAGATTAGCTACTGATTGTATTGGATTTGCAGACAAATAGAGCAAATCTTAACTCAGTCTTGGCACAGTCCATCTGAATACTTGGAAAAGGAACATTTTCAAATCACCATTTGGAAGACATCACTTCCAGTAGTCAACAAACTGAAACTATCTGTGTTTGTTGTTGTTGTTGCTTTTTACTGTGATATGTAACATTTATAAAGCATACTTTAAAGATACAAAATAAAATGCACATGGGATTTGGGAGCAATGTTTATAATAGATTTGGATAAGCTCAGCTTTTAGGATTATTTTCTGCTTCTTTTTAGAAAGACCGGATTATCTGAAGGATGAAGAAATCTTTGACCTATATATTCCAGTTACTGTCTTCCTTTCCTCCATTTACTTGTCTTTATAGCACATTAAGACAGGCTAACCCATATAAATGTCTTGTGGGATGTAAGATCCAATTTTCATCAGCAAAAAAAATATCCATGGACCAAAGGAAGGCAGATGGACAGATTCTTATTTTAGCACATGTTGTGTGGCGGAAAGAAATACAGTGGAAAGGAGGACTTAAATTCCTCTCTACACCAGAGGATTACAACCATAGAATTATCCCAGAAAATAACAAGGGAACAAGAAAGAAAATCAAACAAACAAAATTCTTTTGCTGCTTATGCTCATACTTCTCAGATCACCAGGGGTTATATTGTTCACAAAAGTATGTATTTAGTATATTATTAAGGAGTAAAGGAAAGACCAGAATGTAACAGCTTAACTTAGCAGTGAATTCTGCCTTGTGAAAGGATGTGATAGGCAGATAGGAGAATTTGGAGCACATGGGAAAACTTTTTTTTTTTTTTTTTTTTTTTTTTTAAGCCAGGAAGTAAGTCTCTCCTTTAGTTAGGGTACATGGTTCTCCAGAAAAGAGATTAACATAATTTAAATAAATCTTATTGAGGCCCTTATGTCAGGGATGCCAAGCAAATTCAGACAACCAACAGGCTATGGAGACAGATGCTGCATCAGCGGGCCCCATCAGCAGCTATCTTCAAGTACTGATGAGGTAAGTCTCCTGAATCTTCAAATACAATAGATCATCTCATTTTTCTGTATGTTGTCAACACCACTCTTAATAATATCTCTGTATTCATTCTTGATGAATACATCTACTTAGATAGCACTCTTGGAGGGTATGGACTGATCCACTTGGGCTACTCTTCCCTCTCTCTTCCATGTGAAATGAACAGCATGTTCAGTGTTAGAGCAGCTCAGATGAAAGAACTTTTGAGTGACCCAGAGGGGTGAGTTTTAACCACAATCCTGATCTTGTTCCATTAGGAAAATGGAAAACTGAGGGGAAAAAAGGGTAAAATGAACAAGCGAGAAAGCACATATACACTCCCTTGGTTCTCTTGACTTTTTTTTTTTTTCTACAACTGAATGAGATGCTCTGTTTCCCGCTTCTGATTCTATCCACAAACAGATTGAATTTGGAGCGAAAATAGCCTACAGTAATACTTCGTTTTAGCAGTAAAGTCACAATGTCATTTCCTTAACCATAGATGAGCAAGATCTTTCTACAAGACTCAGGCATTTCCAACCTGAGACAGGGGAGGGCACTAAAGAGTTACACATGGATGTGAAGGATGAAGAAACGCTTACCCCAGCATGTTAAGTTGGTGCTTAAAATAATTTGAGACTTGTCAAGTATACTTTTACAAAAACTCATATTCTGATTGTGGGTTTCTTTTCACTTAAATGATTGAACTACTTGCTTCATCTTTGGGAAAAGCTGCTGAAGCCAAGCCTTGCTTTTTGTGTTATGTAGTCTTTCTGTGAAGTAAAGAAAATATATCTTTGTTACTCATTTTATAAGAGCAAGTTTGTCTCTGAGAAGGATAAAGACATTGTGCGAACCAGATTTAGACCTTAGTTTTACTTGTCTCTAGTTCAGTCAAATTAAGTTTTAATGTTTAAAACAGACAACCAAAAAGCAAACAAACAGAAAACACACTTTGCTCAGTCCTTGCTCTAACTGAGCTTAAACTGCTGAAGAAACAAAACATTTAGATAGTGGACTGCAACCTTCATAGTGCTTCCAAAAAAATCTACTGCAAGGTTATTAGCAAATTCACTACCCTTGCCTGATTTCTAAAGAATCAGAACTTGGTTCTTTATAGAAGGCAACAATTCATTTTCACGTGCAAAGGGAATGTGTTCTGTCAACAAAACAATGCACAGAGTCATTTACATAATTAATATCAAACTCACAGTGCTCATCATAAGATGCTGAAACAATTCTTCCCATTTTCTGCCTGTCAGAGGTGAACTATTGCAACTGAGAGCATACACCGGGGTCCTTCTTTGCAAAGGCACATCTGAATGGAGACTTTGTTTTAATTATAGCAACATATATATTTTTTCAAGTATTGGATGATTTTGTACCCAGTGATAACATTTGTATTGATGCAGGCTATAATCAGATCTCATGCATTAGTGGAAGATTATATTACTGCAGAGACCCAGAAGGCTTTATGAATGGATATTATGTAGCTGTCAAAGCCCTGTGTTTCTCTGGTGACCTTTTTTTTGCAATATCTTTCATGCTACACAACATGAAATGAAGGAGAGAACCTGGGGGTGTTAATCAATCACAGCACAGGTATGATGCAATGGCATGCTGTGCCTGTTAGCTTTAGGGCACCTGAGGTGACACATAACAGCAAGAGAAGCCTGAGTGCTGTTGTGCAAGGCACTGATATGACATTACCCACAGTTCTGGCCAGTCCTGATCAGAAAGATGAGATAAAAGTGGAGCAGATCAGAGGAAGCCTGCTAACGACCTCCAAAGCACTGCAACTGCTGGATCTGACATATGCCATGAACACAAATATACTTCACCCTTAAGCATGATCTGGATGTACATCCAAACTCTTCTCCCTAAAAACCAAATGCCTAGGCTAGACAAGAACTACATTAAATGATGTTTTAGAAAGAGCTTAGCTTTTTGAATGTATTCAAGACAAACCCAGGAAGTGTGGATTGCTTTCTATAAATAAAATAGAAGCTGAACATTGAGAAAAGCAGAGACTTATTTAATTCATATGGCAATGTCACAGAAACATAAGGTCAAAAGACTGGCATTAAAGAAAACCTCTGCAAATTTACAGAAGGCTTCCTGATAGTTCTTAGAAGTGTGTAGCATAATATCTGAATTCCCAAATACATGTTTCCGTCATCTGTAGCACAGTTCCCTGACAGTAACACCAGGGCTTTAGCACAGAGGGGTACCTGCTAGCCACATGGATGAGATCCTCCCGCATGACGTCTTAGAAGGAACATCACATTAAGAAGGAATGGAATTTGGCAACTAGGTCAGCAAGAAACCTGCTAGTCCAAGGAGACTCCAGCTAAGTGCAGGCTCTGCTGAGTAGTCCAGCAGCACAAGGCTACCGTGAGCTCGTTGCCCCCCAGCCACGCTCGGCCCATATATACCTCCCATGACAGCTGTATTCCTCCACAGGGACAGTAATCCCGGCTGCCCACAAGTGTTTGCGTGTGGACATTTCACGGGAGCTGGACAGAAGTGACGGCACCAGTCTCCCAGCAGAGAGGAATGGCACCAATGTTCATGGTATCCCAAATACATACAAACTCTTCATCTCTTTTTCCCACAGTCCCTTTTTTTCACTTTCGAAAGAAGTAACAACCCACAATGTCATTAAAAACAGAAAAAACACACTCCTTTGGAGGTTTCAGAATAGAACAAAGTGTAACTTTCTCTAACGTAATATCAGGAACCTGCAAAAAGAAAGATGAACTACATGCACGTGCCCATCTTCAGTCCGTGGGCTGGATGGGAAAAGGCTGTTGCAAACACTCAGCGCGCGCCACCATCGTGTTGTTAGCGACCCCGCCGCTGCATTCCTATGCTGCTGCAAACCCCTCACACCAGCCCTAAGGCCGCTGCCCCCAGAGCCAGGAACAATAAGCCCGTAGGCTGCCTGGCGTTCCCAGGAACCTCAGCACGTTTCGGCTGCCGATAAAGGGTGCCCGAGCGCCGCGGGGCTGCGGGGCATTTCCTCCCCGCGCCTTGTCGCGCTGCTTCAGGCCTCTGGATTAGGCGCTCTGCTTTTGTGAGCGCCGTCTTAGGGGGGAGGAAAGGTTGTGCGGGTTGTGTTGTTCTCTCCCCTTCATTACCATGCAGACAATATTCAGCTGTTCTCAAGGAAGCCCTGGGATCTCTGCTCTTTTCCCAGGCTTTCTTCTTCGCCATTAAAAGGGGGAAAACAACGAGGGCCTGTCTGGCTCCGTCTGGCTTAGCCGTGGCCTGACGGTGATGTAAGGGACGGCCCCCGCCGTGAGTGGCTGCAGCCGAACTCCTCATGCTCTGTCCACGCACGGAGCAGCAATCGGCTCGCGCCTAAACCCCAGCCCAGCGCCCGCCCTCCGCACAAAGGCACGGAGGGGCCACAGAGCGCCAGGCGAGCACGAAGCCCAGCGCGGCCCCCTCGGCCCGGCCCCGCTGCCGCTGCCGCC
>VZSV01000023.1:1974345-1997026 GCA_013398735.1 Nothocercus julius | reverse complement strand
AGCGGCCGGAGGAGGCGGACGGGGCGCACCGCAGGCGGGGGTGCCCTTGGCGTGCAGGGCACGGGGCCGGTCTCGGCCGCCGTGAGTCGCGACGCTCCCCGGGCCTGCCCGAGCGCCGTCCGCATTTGTGTCAGCACAAAACGCATTCCCTGCTGCACGGTAACTGATTAACCTCAGTTAATTCTGCAACTGGGGCGCCACTTCTTGCGTGACAATTTACTATGATGGACTTCTCAGTTTTGACTTTGAAAATTAGATTCTTAACACCAGGAAAAAGTTACCGCAGAAAGCCGCTCGCCAGTTCTCGTGCTGCTGTGCGATCCGGCCAGAGCAGACTCTCGCTATAGAAAGGTCTGATTAAACATTTGAGGTCCCTTCAGAGCAGAAGGCAGGCCGTACAATACCCGTGTGTGGTAACTGACTCCTAAGCTAACGTTACTTTCTCAGTCTTTAATCTACCTTCACTCAGCCCAAAGATCGACTCCTGTGGTGACAGAGCCAAACACTCTGGTGGTCGCAAGAGCCTCCTGGCAGACCTGGAGTAGAAGATGAAAAGCAATGGAAGCTCCGCAACTCATTTTCAGATGGGCAAGACGCAGAAAGAATAAAAAGAGATTTTTCTAAAAAAAAGACCTAAGAACATAGGATCAGCTTCTAAAGTAGCACTCAACTTGCTTTTCAGATACAGCTTACCAAGATCATGTAAACTTCCATAGCAGTTATCTGACAGCATGCAGTTTTTATCCTTTTAAGTGCCTTCTTGAGTTTGAAACGTGATGTATTTAAATTCAATCTCATTAAATGCCGGAAATTAAGTCATTAATTGTTAATTATAATGGAAATAAGTACCCAGATGCTTGATCTGGATGCCTCCATACTAATTAAAATGTGGAGTCAAAGTATAGTAACAGTAAACAAACAGAAAAGCACTACCAAGTAAGCCCATGCTTATCACCCAGCGACACAAGTATTGGTTAAAAAACCCTCCCCTCAAGGTTTCCATCAGCCTTTATAAGTGCTTCCAAAATATATTTGTATTCTTCTTTTACAGTCCATTTCTCAAGAACATTCAGGTGCTGCTTATTTCCACAGGTCAGTGACATCCCGTGTGCCTAAAGTGTAATGAACACTTTACTTCAGGATTTCAGCAGTTCCTTCTGGGCAGCTCAGTCTTTCGTTTCCAAGTATTGGCATTTGGAGACTGATGGGGAAGAAAAACAAAACTGAGATATTATTGCCTAGAGCAAACCCATCCATTCATTGTACTTTCAATGTCTGTCTCTACCTACTTATAGCTCATACGTGCAAACACATGAATGTATGGCAGCAAGGAAATGTATACAGTAAAGGGACTCTAACTGCACTAGTAAAAGCACATTTTAAAAAGATTCAGAAAGTGGACAGGATTTTTCTATTAAATAGTAAAAATTAAAAAAAAAAAAAAAAAAAAAAAAAGGAGAATGTTTCATTTCCTATGACCCCACCACTGTATATTTTAACCAAAATGGAATTGGGAAGGGGAATGTTTGGGATTGATTTGAAAGCAAAAAATATATATATTAATTATAGTCCTAATTTTCCCATTTCCAAGCTAGCTTGCAAGAACTCCCCCTTTTTCTTCACATACTTTTTAACTTCAGGGCTTTGCTATTCACTATTGCTAGCCAATAAAGACTTGGTTCAAGATGTTACTTGCAACCCTCTGCTTTTAAGCATCTTGTTAAGATTAAGCAATTCGTAGTTTGACCTGAGTTTACTGCCAACATTTCCTCGCGAAAGCCACCCTTCCAGCCATGAGACCTGAAAACTTAACAACAGTGAATTCTTCAACACTTGAACCTTTAGTGTTTTTCTGGAGGTTATCCAAAGAAATTACATCTCTTGTATCTCTTCCACTGCCTTGAATTTGTTCACTGGCTTCCCTGTTCACATAAAGTCAAGTGTAGCTTGAGCTATTGTTTTTAACAGCTAAACACTTCATGCAACATATAGAAAATGTTTCCAGAGAGGAAAATGAGCTTTGTTTTAATACTTTGTTGTTCTTACAAGTATCTTTATTATTATAACAACATTTCCTATGCAAAAACCTACACATTTTGATTCTGATAGTTACTGAAAAGCAGCAGAACAAAGAGAAAATCATGAGAGCAGATTACAGTTATACAAACTGAACTACAAAAGACTTAAATAGGAACTCTACCACCTGTGAATCTTGTTTTCTTATGGTAATATTTTCAAACTATGTTAAAAAAAGAAAAAGAAGTAGATCGCTTGAGGTAAAACAAAAGAAAAAAGAAAAAAGAAAAAGGCATCTATCTGTACTTATATGAATGGGTGACTGGTTGTTTCTCTTTCCTCCCTTGCCCCCCGACAGTGGGTTGTTTTACCAGGGGAACAAACACTTCCAGTTTTGGAAAGGAAATCTTCGCACTTTAGAAAGGCAGGAGGAAGCAGCTATTCATTCTGATGTGAGGTGCTTGTTTTTGTATTTGTTTCGTATGTAGGGCTTTCATGCTGATGTGGAAGTAAAATAGTTCTTTATAGAGTATTTTATAAAGGACAATCAATCATTCCAGTATGAGACTGAATCAGAAGGGGAGCAGAGGAGAGGTCATGCACAAAAGAGGTTGTGCTTCAAGCCATGCGACGAATAGAGATTGGACTGTGGGAAAGCAGCTTCATATTTATGCAGACCCCGAACTTGGCCTTACAGAGCAGATAAGTGCTGCCTGTGCCTACAGTGTCTTCTCGCTGAGGTCTACCACCTATAAAATAAAGCCTGTAATGAAAGCAGATTACCTCATAATGCAGTCCTGGAAGGGGTTGATTCATCTAATATCTCTTGCTTACAAATGTACCATGGGGTTACCATAGTTCAGACAGGCTCATTAAAGGCAGTGGGAAACACGTAGGGAATGAAAGGAGATGAAATAAAGGCACTATAGATGGCTGTTACACATAATCCATTTGTTACTACGCTTCTGGCAAACAAAGGGCCACATTGTTTGTAGAACTGCTTTCTGCCAGGAGCAGCACAATTTCTTATATGATTCCAGTGGATATTTTACAACATCCAACAAAATAAAGAGTGTGCCTTCTTCATAATGCTGGCAATTCGTAACTGTAAGATAAATGAGTGGAGAATAGCGAAAGTGAGAGGAAAAAAAAAGTGAGACCAAGTAATTAGTTGGTACTAATCTTTACAGGGAAATAGAAATTCTTACTGGCTCTGAGCACCCAGAGACCTGCATTGAAAAGAAAAATAATTCTTTGTGATTTTACGTGATTCTCGCTGTGAATTGCTTATAGCATATGTAAAGTTTAAAATATTTTCCCTAACCACTAAATTGAGTGGTTTATAATTTTGCATACCAGCAACTGACAAAGTCTCACTAACTTTGGACAGACAAAAATATGGAGATATTCCTGAAATAAAAATAGGCGAGACACAGAAAACCACAACAGCTGGCACAGAATGAAGCAATGAATTTAAAAACTATAGGGCTTGTCTAGCTCTACAATGAAAAAAAGTCTAAAGAAAAATTACTATTTCTAGTTCTTGTATATATTTGGCACATATATACAAACACTTATACATGTATACATACGCACACATACAGGCTTTTTTGCACCCTAGCAAATAAATGGAAAGCCTTGAAATCTATATATCATTTGCTTTCTCCATATCCTGGCTAAAATTACATAGGCTCAGACCTCGTTCTGACTACACTGGAGTTGCAGCCAGTTCTGAGGATCTGCCATCCAGCCACTTAGCATCAGCGAATTCATGTTTCTTATTGCATCTTACCTTGCTTTCCTGGAACTGTCTTCAAGAATAGCTACTGACACGCATGTCAACAAAGCAAAATTCCTGAAGTCGCATTTCTAAAAAGACAATTAACACTCTTGGCTATGCTAGCATAAACTAAAGGCACTTTTTTTTTTGCCTGAACAAAGGAAATGAGTGGATCACTCTTCAAGCTGAACATGCAACAGGAGTGCACAGAGGGGGACTCTCTGTATTTTAAGATGACATTGTTCTCCCACCCCAGCCTAAGCACACGTAAGGTGTTAGAAAAAACTATCACCTGAAAAAAAAAATCTAAGAGGGGTTTCAGAGACAGAATCCATAAGAATTGGTCATGAGGCTTTATTTAGCAGCAAGATAATACGTAACGGTCTTCTAGCTAGAGCTGAAGCAACAGATTCTCACTTCCACTGGCGCTGACAGAACTCACCCCAGCTTACAGGAAGAAAGGACGAGACCTCCCACTAATAGTCTTAGAAGATGCTTGGGTGGGAAAGCAAAGCAAAGAGGCTTTGAATGTAGTTAAGGCCATCAAAAGAGAATTAAAGTATCTGCAAAGGAAACAGCATACCATGAGACACAGGCTGTTCATGCTATTTTTGTCCCCTGAAGAGAAGCGCCTGCAAAACAGAGCCTAGTGTAAAGACGTGGAGCCAACACTAAAGCAGATATGCAAATTTGTGTGGGAAAACACTCTTCTGAGGCACTGAGAAGCACTGACATGTTTTCACATAAATCATTAGGTAAGATGGGATCCGATTTTCCATCCAAATAGCACTCCAAAACACTGGGAGGGCTAAAGACCATCTGTCTTCCATGTTGAAAAAAGTGTTTTTGCCTCTACCTGCCTAACCACGCAGCAATTGCCTTTGTTTGCAATCTTATGAAAGCAGCAAATAGTGTATGGAAATACTTGATTTTCTAATGCTCTTATTATTTGTGTATCTGTGTATTGAAAATCAGGATACAGGAAGAGCCAAATTTTCACATTTTCTAATTATTGATTTTGCTGTACTCTAAATTCCCCATATTTTTTAAAGCAACTCTTTTGTCATTTAGGCAAAACCAGTTATATTCAATAATATGGACTCCAATGGACTGGATTGCTGACCAGTAGGTCAAAAATTCTGATGCTGAAGTAAATGAAAGAAACACGTAGGGAGTCTTTGACAGCTCTAATGGGACAAAGCTGAACTGTTGGCATATCCTGGCCAGTCGGCTCCGCTGAAAATCCGTTTTGATTTGAACTGATCCTGTGCAAAAAGCAGTACGTACTATCTGACACGTAACCGAATTAGTACAGAGATCAGCTGATGTCCGAAGGAGACAAGCGATGACCATTCGAGCAGTTACCCGGATCCGGGAGCTCCGTGCTGCCGGAATGAGCGGAGGAACCTACTGAGCGACCAAGAGGCCTCCAGCGCCAGCGCACGCAGCCCGATGGCCCAGGAATGGGCCCTCATGAGCGCGCTGAACACGCTCAGCTCTCCCCTGCTGCTCTGCCAGCTCTGCTGCCTCCACACGAGAGACAAATTCCCCTGCCCCTGCTCCCCCGCTGAGATTTGAGCAAAAACTCCCTTCTCCCAGTGTTAAGGAGCCTTGCATTCCTGAAGCCTTGCACTGCCACACGCACCGTGAGTAACACACAGCACTTCCCGTATGGCTTGCTGTGACCCGTAGCAATATTTAGCAACAGATTTTCAACATAAAGTTCCCAGAATCACATTGGAGGGGATTGTGGCCTGGGGGCAATATAAGCAATTAATGGATCCTCTAAAGAACAAAACTCCCTTAGACCTACTTAGACCTGTCACAAGATAGTTGCTATGGTTTCTTGACACTGTTTAGCAGAAATTTGCTTTGACAGGGGAATTGGAAGGGGGAGAAACACTCAAAAAAAATACTATAGACGAGGCCTCCATGGTACATTGGCAATGATTCCAAGCAAAATCCTGTGCCTGCCTGGAATTTCAAGATCTGAATAAATACTTTCAGTTGAAAGTGTTAAAATAATAATAATAAAAACACCGGAAGAGACTTTGCTAAGAACAGACAGCTTAAAATACATCTTGTTAGCTATCAACAAAGTCTGCAGAAATGTTGGAAGATTTCAGCTAGGTTGATGTAAAAACAACTTCAAATATCCCCTCCTGTGAAAGTAAGTTAAGTGTTCTTTGCAGTGTCTCAATTAAGGCTAGTAAAAAGCACAATTCATTGCAAAGAGCTGCAACAACATCAGAATCTCTGAACTGGAATTTCCACTGAGGTCTCAACTTCAGGTTGTTTTCTTTAAAAAACAAAAACAAAAACAAAAACAAACACACAAACACAACTTTAGTTCATCCAAAAAATCTAGCCAACTAGGAAGGAGACATCGCCCAGGGAAGACTTTTGAGAAGTGGCCAAACGTGAACTCTTTCCACCTTACGGGGTGTAAAAAAGCTAGAGCTGCATGCCAGAGCTCTAAAGCACAGCACCCACCTGGAGAAGAGTCTCTTTGCAAGTATTTTGAGCAACGCAACTATCACCACCCCAGGAGGGGTGTGCCAGTGATAGAGGTAATATAAGATGCTGCTGCACTGAACAGTGGAGATTTGGGAAAGTTCAATGCCTATTAAAAAAGCCTAAAGAAATTGCCAACATTCAGCAGCCTCGGGCATTTCAAAATTATCTTGAAAACAGCAACATCTGAAAGAATCATAGTTCATAGTTTCCCATCTTCCTTGAAATATGGTATAAGGGGTGTGTCGCTATAGTCAGCAAGTATCAAATCTGAAGACCTAGGAGCAGAATTTCCACTCTTTTGATTCATGTTTTTATTATTAAGTCAGTCAGTATGTACTTACATGACATAAAGCAATACTATTCAGGCAAAAATTCAGAGTAGCTTGGTAGCAATCATTGTATGTGGGAGAAGTTCCTTCGACTTGTGTAACAGTTTTCCTGGGAAGTGCTGTGGCAGGATGAGATTTTTTCAAAGAAAAGTAACAGTTCCAGTGAAACTTTTAATTTAGAAAGTTCATTTCTCAGTTAGAAGGAGCAAGCATAGTCTTAAGAAAGAAGCAAGTAAGTCTAAGAAGTCTAAGTAAGTGCTGCAGGCCCAGGCACAAATGCCCCCTTGCATAGCTCCCTGCCTAAAACCTCAAAAAAACACTGCTTTCAGTCCAGGGGGAAATACTGTAATTTCTAAAGTCAGAGGTTTTTCAGAAGAGGGATTTTTTTCCCCCTAGTTCCACATTTGAAATTTCTCCAGCTGATTATTCCTGTCCAAGTGATTGCTTTAAAATCCAGCGAGAAAATTATCCTGTTTGAGAAAATAGTTTCCACTTTTTTACCCAGGCAGTACGACAGAGGAATATTCTGGTGTTTAACTGTGGCACGTTTGATGGCTAAATTCAAAGCACAACTAAGGAGAAATGCAAACACTAGAAGAAATTTTCTAAACAGTCTTTAAACACAGCTCTACCACTGAAGGCAGCATTAGTTGCACTGCAATATCCGTAACCGTCTGCACCTATAAAACAACCATGTAATAACATCAGTGCTCTGTCTCTGTCTAGTGCTCCACTACGTGCTCTGAGTTGGGGTTTGCCGTATTTCCATCTCATTTTTTTTTCAGTATTTTTGGTTTTAAGTGCTTCCCTTCTTGAGATTTCAGTCAGCCATCTACACCATGATCCATTCTATTTGAGACCATTCTCCTGGTACCTGCAGGAGCAGCTCCAAGGACCTCGTATTTCACAGAAATTGATGTAAGGTATCCAGCAATGCACTGGCTACTTTCACTCTACACAGCGTCTCTGCCATCCCCACCCATCAGGAACTAACTAAACATATGTACGAGGGGTTACATTTTTGGTTAACTTTTCATTACGCATTTTCTTTCAACTTCCTCAGTTGCAATATTTCACACGCACATTCACACGAGAACAGCTTTCACTTCACACCAGGAATCTTTGCAGACCAGCAAATAAGTAAGCTGGATAGAATTCACATGCCAAATATTCCTCCAGCAGAGCAAGAAGCTAGAGACGACAGGCGACTGAATTGGCTGAAGCAGCATCCTCGTGCTGAGAGCTGCGGTGCCGAGCAGGCGGAGGGTGGTCTCCATCTTACTGAGAAGTGAGGCTGGAAAGCAACTCACCTTACTCAGATGGTTACACTGTTCACTGATAGTCACAGTTCCTCTTGAGAGGAAGACAGGATGAGAGAGAATCCCAAGAGATTTCCTTATTAAACAGATACACCTTGTGAGATTAAAAAAGGAAGCTGTTTTAAACTAGATAGTCGTCCTTTTAGATGCTACGTGTTCATCATTTGTCCACTTAGGAAATGGGTCACAAGGGACTGCATGTGATGAGATCATATTTGGACCCAGTTCAGAGTCCCAGTCTAAAGCAATAAACATTGGGTTTTGGTTTGGATCTGGAGCACACTTCAAGCTGAATGATACTGATCACCCCCATTTATCCTGATTTAATTCACTTTGCGGAGTGTTCTTGGGAGTGCACAACTGGATTCCTTTCACCTGAGAGTCAATCAGCAGGAGTGCACTTAACACTCTCCAACGCCTCCTGAAAGCGGCAGTGCTGACACCAGCTCCTCAGCAACAGCTCTCCTGTTGAAGGAGGAGCCCCTCTCAGGGGCCTCCAACAGTTGCCTTCAGCAGGGAATCAAGCACACAAGCTAAGTGGAAGGAATCCCCAGGAATCCCTTCCTTGGCTTCCAGCCCTACCCAGACCTGGCCTGCAAGCTCCACTTTAAGGCCACAAGCGACAAGTCTCGAGGAGTCAGGGATCACTTAATACCCAAGATAAACGGTGCAACGTGGCAGGATGTGCTATACAGGTAATTGAGAAATGACTCTTCTTATTTTTACATCCTCTGGTTTAGGTCTAGTCAAATGAAAAACTTTTTACTCCACCAGGTGGTGTCATTTTGTCTCTGTGTCCAATGTGACCTTACAGCTATTCCCACAGATCCTTTATTTGAGAAGGGGATACAAAACAATATACAAAACAGGAAACACCAATCTGAATAGCTGCAGTCGGAAGTGTTACCAGGTTACACCCCTCCTTGGTGCTTAATTGTTTTGATTCTTTTAAAAAAGATTTGTCAGGAACAACCTACCTCGAGATCATGCAGGAAGCAATAAAGTAAGTGACAAAGTGTGTCTACCTTCCTCTATTCTCCCCCCCCCCTACCCTGATGCCATCTAAACGGTCAAGGTCATTTACTTGTTTTTTTACAAGTTTAGGCAGTTATTCATTCATGCTCTGTAAATAATATCTACTGTAATGAAAAAGAAAAAATTAAAATGAACCATGGGGTGGGGGGAAAAAAAGGACATCTGGGAACTGAGAAAGCCAAGAACTCATCAGCAGTAACCTAGTTTTCCTAAGGAGTTCTGTGGCTGTTAATTCGCCATGTTTTAGCTCTCCCTAAAGTTCAGCAACAAAAAATGCCACAGTGGGAGAATACAGCTTGACTATTCTTACATCATTTTCTGTGATGGTTTGTGCCACAGAAGCTAATCAGTGTGGGGAGACAGTTGTTCAAAGAAAAAAAATTGAACAAAACTGATTTGAAAACTGGAGCAACCTCAGCTATCCTCTCACCTCAACTGCTCTTACATTATCTGCAAATATATTTACTTTCCCTTGACAAACAGATACAAAAAAAAAAAAAAAAAGAGAAACCTCAGTACAAGTGTATGTTTCCCTGTACTGTATCAAAACGTACAAGCTGAGATGTCAACCAATTTAAATCTGATTTGCGATCTACTGTAAAATCTCTTAACTGAAGATTGCATTATTATTACAGTATATTAAAGAAATATAAATTTGATAGCAGTACCAATATAGGTATCTTTATTGTAAGAAAGCAGCGCTTAGTGCTGGACAATCATACACCTTCTGAAAGTACACTAGTACTTAGAGGATGAAGACATGTGATTCATTAAGCCACATTTAGCAGAATATACCCCCATAAAAACATGTATTTAGGTGGTTAAAAGGGAAAAGAAAACATGGTACAGGGCCAGGAAGATGCCTAAAACTGGTATTGCATTAACATCGTGTTTTCCAGTCTCAGTAAGCACATGGGTTTTTCAGGTTTCAGTTTGTAACTGTTGACAGCAGATGGCTGAATCCCATGCCTGAAACACGTTAAATCACTTACCTTGATATGCTCTGATAAGAGAGACCTGGATTTCCAAGGAACTGAGCAACTGCTGTTCCCCCATACTGTGATGCCTGATACAGAGGGCAGAGGAACCTTGAATAACAGCAAAATATGTGGCTCTCATCACATTACACAGTCAATCAGCTTTTATTTAGATGTGGAAGGAAAATATGTTTACAATACAGAAAAAGAAAATAGGGAGACTTATTGTTCCCCTGAAATTCAGTGAAGAACCACAGGCTCCGAGCCAGCACATCAGTGCTTGAGAGTATGAGCAGGTTTTTTAAAATCACAGGCTGAAGTTACTATCAGCACAGACTGCACTGGAGACTTCATCTCCACACTGCTTCCCGGTTGATACAATCTGTGTACGAAGAATAATCCAAATATTGGATAGCACATATCTGGCAGGCTTTGCATCCCCCTTCACAGGCAATGGTTTTGTCATAGCTCACAATGAAGTTACTGTAATACTGCTCAAACAGCCTGCTGTGTGGCACAGACAACTGCTTGGCTATTTCATATAAGCTTTCCGGCTTCAAGTCTTCCACGCCGTAAGCTTTAGTCAAGATGTATTCCAATTTCCAGTTTGATTCATTTTTCTTGTTGGCATCTCTGAGGTCCAAGTAAAACTGCCAAAGATCCTACAGTAAAAGGAAAGAAAAAGACAGGGCTGTATTGCTTTCTTCCCTGCTTCATTAAGCCTCTGGAGTGATATATTGATTAAGAAGCTGTCACTCCTCGTTATTCACAACTGAATAAAAGGTCATGTCCCACCCCAAGAGCTGGGCTCACACCCAAAGCTGGTGCTTGCTGTGCAGTAACGGAGGGGGGATGGGAGAAGGGGAGAAAGGAGTGACAAGCTGCAGAAGTTGCCCTGCTAGAGGTTTTTTTTTTTTTTTTCTGTCCAAATTGTAAATCAAGCTCCACTACGCTCAAGTCTAGCATAGGGCAAAAGGGTGAAAGCCCAAATCTTCTTTTCTATGGACACTCTTTGAAAGGAAGAATGGACAAAGACAGGGAGAAACTCAGAGGAAAGGGAGAGTTGAAGATGGAGTGAAAACTGTGCAAGGAAAAACATCGGAAGTTAATGCAGCTCTGCAGATAGAAATCCCAGTCAAGCCACCAGATGTGTTGTCACCGAACTCAGCAAGAGCAAAGTTTTACCCTGAATTACAGGGAGAACATCTGAGTCATTCAGAACCAAAATAGCTATGCAGGATTTACTTTCTCTACTTCAAGAAATCACAAGTTTACAGGATAGAAGTAGTTTGCATTTTTCTTTCTAGATCTATTTACAGATGCCTATAAAAAGCATAAACTCTATATAGAGAGGTGCATAATTCTGAAAAGCATCACTTGTTTGGAAGTGCTTTTCTTCATCGGTTCTTCTACATCATGTAAAAGCATTTCATAGACTGCCTCCAAAAACTCAGAAAATCACCAAACAACATGAATATACAAACAAACCCAGGATTTACATGAACATTTTTCACTCTTGCAGAGCCCCCCGCAAATACTTTTAGGATGCTGTCCAGATAATTTCAGACTATTTTTAATTCTACATCTTAAGCATATTCCTTTGATTACTAAAAACACCACAGTATTTTGTGGTAGCCTTGCACATGTAGTCTTGCAGCCACAGAAAGACTGACTGGGCTCTCTCTTAGATTTCTGTTTCTTTGCCCTCAAAAACAAAACAAAACAAAACAAAACAAACAAACAAAAAAAACTAAGCCCACAGTTCCAGAAGTAACCATACTACTACAGAAGCTACATCTTGCTGTAATTTCAAAAGAAGCTATATTTAAATATTTAACCCTTAGGCAATGCTTTAAAGTACTTACCAACAAGCTATAATCAAGCAGATCATATTGATACAATCTGACACCAGGGTTATTGGACTCCATTTGCCACACATTCTTCACTGGGGTTACAGCAGGTGCCACAAACAAGGAATTTACCGGTTGTTCTGTAGGAAGAGGGAGGTGGAGAAATGGTTTCCTTTCATTAATTTTCTAAAACAAATGAGCGACTGGCTTTGTAAGTTAACCATTTTTTTCCCCCCAAACTACCTATATCACCGTGACCCATACTCAGGCTTCCCACAACTTTAACTACCTAAATGCAAAATAGTCTTGCCTAGATGTAAAGTCTCTTTATTTTGCATATTTATGCTAAAGAAATAATCAAAACTTTCAGTTGTTGTTTCCATGCTTTATTTTCCATGTTGCTTTATGCATTT
The DNA here is from genome assembly GCA_013398735.1 of Nothocercus julius. Classification (NCBI taxonomy): domain Eukaryota; kingdom Metazoa; phylum Chordata; class Aves; order Tinamiformes; family Tinamidae; genus Nothocercus; species Nothocercus julius. The sequence goes on along the minus strand of VZSV01000023.1, from coordinate 1,984,790 downwards.
GTTGCTGTATATATTTTTGGCATTATTAGAAACACTAGAATATTATTAATTGATCCTAAGCTTCACACAGCTAGGCTAGTCCAGTGCAAGTAAGTATATTTACAGGTTCTCTGTGAAACAAACAAACAAAAAAAAAAAACAAGAAAAAAAAAAAAGTCTATTTCTTTCTCTGCCAGCACCACAGCAGAGAAATCACAAGGCCACTATCCACAAATGAGCAGAAGCTTAGAAAGCTTGAAAATCAGCTGATTTTTCTGAAGGAGATAAAACGAAGCTCTGTATTTCAACGCGTGAATGCTGGCCATAGAATCAAACGTATCTTGAATTATCTGGAATTTTGTCAAGAAAAAAAAAGGAACACGAGTAGAAGACAGCCTAAAACTGAAGCTAGCTACACGAAATGCTTACTGCTTAAATGTTACCAAAAATACAAAACAAAAATAGGGAGCATAGTTACTTGCACACTGTAAACTAATCACAAAACACCAAGATCAGGCTATTCTCAGAGACAGGGAACATAATACAAAAACCTATATGTATAGTGTCTTGAGTATTTTTTAAAAAAGAAAAGAGTTCTTTCTTGGATTGATTTCCTTTTTACTGAAGATCAGTTCTGTGAGAACGCCATGGAAAAATGTAAATGATTTAGAACATTGTTACCCCAGTTAGCATTTCAGATACTGCTTTTATAGGTCCATATAAAACAAACATAAATAAGAGGGAAATTGATATTTAGATACTTTACATAAACTAGGGTAGTGGACCACTCGCCGTTCTATTGTTCAGCCACAAATATTGAATCATTTCTGGTTATTTTTGCTAGGGATCTTCCGTTACAGATCTTAAGGTGTTTCATATCCATAACCATGCTTAAAATCAAGGGATTTCCAAGCAATAGACAGAATTTTCTAACTTGGGTGCTATTCTTGAAGGGAAATTAGCTGATCTAAGAGATGCAACAGGCAGAGATTTTCTTGCCCCTACCTCCTGCTTCCCCTTATCTTAATTAACTTCGAAGCAGCAGGGAGCTCAAGCAGAGAGGCACAGTAATGATGCAGGAAACACAAGAACACAGAGCATGTCTAGTTGGCCTGAGAACATTCCCTTTGACACATTACACAATAGCAGCTGGCTAGTATAATTTGCCCATGTCACTGAAAAAGTAAAGAGGAAAGACTTTGCTTAGGAGGAAATTCTTGCTTAGGCATAAGCAGTCATTAAAAAATAGGAAGCTTGGGAAGTCTCTTCTGACTTCAGCGAAAAGGACAGTCTGTCTGGCAAGGGTCACTCTGAAAAAAATCTAGGAGCATGTGTGTGGCTTGAACTCTTATAGATAACATTCCCAGTTTCCTTTTTACAGTATTTACGGAGGCTGATTGGTAGCCACATGCAAGAAAATATTACTTAGTTATTAACCAAGAGGAAAGAGCAAGCATCATTACCTTTTTCATCCAAGAGGACCATGATACTATCTCTGTGCGTGTGTCCAAAAAACTGCCCAGCAATAACATCACTGTATTTGCGAAAAATCTTCACCAGCCTTTCATTGTAATATTCCCTGATAGCCGTAGTATTCCTTGCATATGGCAAGTATCCTACTGGTACATGTCCTATTATATATACCTAAGGGATTAGATACAGAAAGCCAATTAGTACCTGCATTTGAAACTAAAAACACTTTTAGTTAAAACTTAGAAATGGTTAATACAATTCCATATGAACGCTACCTTTCAAAGGCCATTCTTAAAGCTATTAATGACAGCAGCTTTGTTGACACAATACAAGCAGTAGCATGTTTAAAATCATAACAAAAGAGATGAATGGGTACTTTTTAATCAATTCAGGAAAAAAAAAATCTGATATATCGACGCATAATTTTAGGCCAAAGGAAAACCTGATGAATCATTTCATATGAAAACATATGCTATGAGGGGAAGAACTAAGATTTAGCATCTCAAACGCAGAGTAAGAAAAACTTATATTAAAATATCATTGTGCCTGTGTGGTCAGAAACTCACCAGAAACAGACAAATTGGTTAAAAAGCTAATACTGACTCAAACAGAAATTAAGTTCCAACCACAAATACTGACTAATCACTGCAAGATTTTAGAGGGAAGGAAAGTCTCTCCTTTCTTGCCATTGTAATAGAATGTTTTAAAATTTACTGCATCATTTTCCTGGTTAGTAAAAGAAAACAAGAACTGCAAATATGCTTCCAACTAGACACTTCTCCCATTTAGCGGCTCATCAGTCCTCCCCCATCAATCAAATACAAGGCAATACTTTACAACTTCACTTCGAAAATGGACTAGTAAAAGGTAATTGATATTATTACAATAACAAAATCATAGCCACTCCTGCAGTGTGGCTAAGTTTTATTGTTGACAAACTCCTTTCTATTTTTGACACTCAATTACATAAAAACATTAAGTGATTTTTTTTTCTTTTAGTTTTGTCTCAGGCTAAGCGAGTCCATTTTTTATTTAAAGCTTAGAGTAGAAAGATGTAGTCCCTTCTAAGAAACATAAGATCCTTAAGTATTCTCATTCTGTCCTCTAGCACATTTTGCACTGTAGAAAAAAAATATATATTTTCCTGTATAATTTGATAAATATTATTCAATAATTTCATAAAATTTAATATAATGTACATAATTTGTATTGTTATTTCTTCCCTGTAATATACACATGAAGCTTTGGCTTTGCAGTATCTTGGGCAACATTAGCATTCTTTTGGAATCACATTTTTTTCCTCTACTTGCTGATAGCTTTTCTATTTTCAGAGTGGAAACAAACATTGCTAATGCATTCTGTTTATGGCCCCTACCTTCTCCTCCTTCTGTGACGAGGTTTCTAGAACTCCCTCCAGCCAGGCTAACTGGTTGGCTGGGTCAGTGATGTTCACAGTTACGCTGTTGGGGCTGTAATATAAATTTGTGTTCAAACTGATTATCCTCAGCGGCTGAGAGCTAACATTGGATTTGAGTAGCTGTGTGTAGAAGCCACCTGTGAAAATAAGATCAACATGATCTCAAAAAAAGTCTTCAAAGCACAACTTCAGAATGAAAGCAAAGGCCTGACAAAATTCCCAGCCTTACTCCTTTGAGTAAGTTAGAATATGACCTATTTATTCAAAATGTGTAGTACCTTAGGGGTTCGCAGCAACATTTTGGTATGAGAAGTTGACACTCCTGCCTCTACCGCTTCAGTGTTTATTTGACAGTTTTCAAATGAAGTTATCCAATTTACAAGCAAGTGTCTTGTATCACTACTTCCACGCAGAGATACAGCAATTCTTAAAAGTTCACATTTCTTATGGAAATAATTAGGTTCCTCCAGGGACAGCTATTTGAGAACTATTTGTTTTGCCTTGTACTTTGAAGGCTATTTAACTTCAGACTGGTACAAAATTAAAAGAACATGCTTTTCTATCAATCCAAACTCCTAAAATCCTCCATGGGATACCTAGTTTTTCCATGGGTGCAATTTCATGGTTCACAGCCATAACAACAAGGAAAACAGAGCTATATTCCTTAGCTTAAGATCTGCCCCTTTGATTTTTATTTTGCTATTAAGAATTTCTCCTCTTCCTTATCCCCAAATATCTTTCTCATTCAGGATGCAAAACACAGATTAAGTTTCAAATCCGTAACATTTGAGTGGATTTGAAATTGGGCTGAGCTTTTCAGACCAAAAAGGAAAATTTAAATTGGTATACACTTGCTTTCTTAATTTAGTAAACTGGATGCAAAAATGACAGATTTAACAGTACATAATCACCGTAACTATTTGCTACCATAATTTTCACAAGTATGTGCCTATTCGATTTGCTCTGAATAAATCTCAGAGATACTACTTCACTTTTTTATAATCAAATTTAACTTTTGTGCATCATACACATTTATCAAAGAAGTATTTTTATTATGAGCTATTGTACTTACATATATTTTTACAACGTCAACAACTTTGTACATGCTACAAGGAAGAGTAATAACTATTGCATCAGAGGAGAACAAACATACCCTGAAGATAAGCACTGCTGTTCTTAAAGATAAATAACTTCTTCCAGGAGAGCCATTTCAGGTAATCTATTGTGCTGGTTCATCCTATGAGACTCAGCTAAATAAAGGAACAAATCTACAGAAACATTAGCTCTCTAAGCCCTAGCTGTACAACATATTACTGCCATATTTTACCTTTTCTGAAGGTACTGATTGCATCATCAGTTAGCCAAGGTTTCCAGAAATCTGCTACAGCATTGTAAACTTCACTGGTCGTTACAGGAAGCTGATCCTGTGAAAGAACAAAACCTGCCTAAGTCACATCACAGAGACAGAAGAAAAAAAAAATCACTAAACAAATAGATAAATCAAATATTCAAAGTCTGTTTACATTCTGAAAATAAAGTTTCTTGGAGGAGAGGCATGAAGCTGGGTTTCTTATACAGCAAGCGACTTTTTCCAGCTATGTGGGATTTATATTAGCTTCCCAAAATTTCACTTCTGCCCTAAGAAACATTTTGATAAAATTCTGAAATGCTTCCATGATATCCTGCAGTTCTGATGACAACACATTTAAAACTTAAAGTTTTCTCAGTGTTTTCTCTCATCACCAGCTTTACTTAGCATCCTAGCACTTTCAGTCTGAGCAAAGCAATGTCCAAGTGCCAGAATGTGATTAGAGTCATGATCCCATCTAACCCTGATAGGAAGATTCCAGCCTCTCCTCGCCTTTCCTAAAATATCTGCATGGATTTTCAGTGCTAGGGGGGAGGAAAAAAAAAAAAAAAAAAAAAGAAAAAAAGGAGAACAGAGGGCAAAAAATAGGAGCAGCATTATAGCGCTGTGAATGCTTTCTTAAACACAAAACCTTTCCAAGGTCTTTGAAACTAAACCTACTTTATTAGAGGCTTAAGTACTAAGTCTCTGTCTAGAAGCAGTGCAAGCACAAGTCAGTTCAGACATTTATTGCTTGCGAGGCACAGATAGTAGTTGTTAAGAAAGCTTTCAGGCAAAACAGCTCAGCCAGAGTTAACATTCACTAACAGCAAAATCTAATCTTATCTAAGAGGCCATGTTATGGACAGAAGGCGGTTGGGACCCAGGCTCTAAAAGGTAAGTTAGTGCTCTGTGAATGTTTGGATTAGACAGCAGTTGGGGATTTGTTTTAAGCAAGGGCAAGGATGTAAAACAGGTCTAGTCAGAAAAACCAAGGTCACAACATACAATCTGAAAGGTATCCCAAGGCTTGATTAACCTGAATAGCATTTTTCACAGCCTCTGCAAGAAAAATCACCAAAGATCATTACATTGTTATGATGGAAAAATCAGAACAGAGAGCAATAAAATTCTTTGGTGCGTCATAAGCACATAGCCTTAACATTTACTCTGGGACAGCCTACAGGGATGTGTGGCTTCCTGCACATCACATGGGGTCTATGGTATGAAACAAGTCCACAAGAAAAAGAGAAGAGTCATGAAGGGGGGGGGGGGAAAAAGCAACCTGAAATGACCTAAGGGTGGCCAACTTCTGATCCCATGGTCTTTCGCAATCAGTAAGCAGAAAATAATTTATTTCTGTGCATTAGGGAAATCTGCCATTTCAAACAAAGTATCAAACATAAACATATGTGTATTTTTGTGTAGAGAGAGGTATTTATTCTAATAAGCTTCAAAATAATATCTGCTGTTCCTTTCATCCAGCTGACCATTGTTTTATTTTTGAATTCAATTTCATGAACAAAACTGATATTCATGGAAAAAGACGCTACACTAAAATGTCATGGGATAATGCCATGTGGATTTCCACTGCTGTCTACAGGTTTCTGAATGCAGCTTTTTTCCAGTATACCTAAGGAGACTGTTTCCAATCTTGTATACCAAAGGACAACTACTATCTGTTAAGGCTTTCTAAGAAACAAAATAAAAACAATGTCCTGTGTTAGACTTCTGTCTAGGTGGTATTCAAAAATATTTTAGCAGTGTCTTTCAATGGAAAAAGCTGGCCCCTTGCCAACACATGTAACAAAAGCTTTACTACCAGAAAAAAAACACAAGACTAAGTTCCCAGCTTCATTTGCTCACTTACAGCTTCAAGATATGCTACATAATCAGCTCTTGTTTTCCTTCTCACATTCCTCTTTCCCCACACTGGGCAACTCCACTATTCCCTAATTTTAGAATCACCAGCTTCAATGTATTACAGAGAACAAGGCCATCATCTACTCTACCCAAGTATTTATTCCACAGTAACCCTAATGAATGATACAGAAAGCTATTCTGGACTAAAAGTCTTTCAGAGTTTGAAGGGGGCAACAATGAATTTTCATTACCCATTTCAAACAAAATAAAACTTGAGAAAAAAGTTGACCTGTTCCACATCCCTTCTGATCCTCTCAGATTCAGTAAAGGAATTTGGTTCTCAGTCCTGTGAACTGCTAGATCAACTTGCAATGCATCCGAAAAGCCACATGCAGCAACTGTTTATTTTTGAGCCATGCCAAGAACAATATTTGCAGAACACTGAAAGTAAAAGAAGCTGCAATGGCCTATTTATCTAGTAAACCATCACTGGGAATATACGTCCAACAAGGGAAAAAAAAAAAAAAAAAAAGATACATTGTAAAAATGGTTGTGAAAGTATGGGAACATTACAAAAATTCTGCTATGGGTCTGATAAAAAAAATAAATAAATAAAAATCCAATGATGTGAATGGACAGATACCCAATAGGTTTTTCAGTGGGCCTTGAATCTTACCATACACTAATAGCGCCACTAAAAATATAATTTCCGTTCAACTAAGCTCTTGTACACAACTGCGTAACTTATACAGGCAAGAAAAAAATAAACGATGATAACTCGTAGTTCTACACCATAAGAGAAAATTAACACTAAGTTTGCAACATTTCAGGCAATGTGCAGATTTCATTTCTTACCAGCATTCCCTTGGGTAAGTTAAGACAGGGAGAGATGTACTTTGTGTTCTTGATCGGAACTGTTTATGGTTTAGATGCTAACCTGAGAATTGTTGAACACACCATCCAGAAGAGTAATTATGAAAATTTCAGTGTTGTTTCTGTTTTACACTTGCTACCTGAGTGCTTAGTAGCCCACTTGGTCTGGTACCGAAACCAACTTTTAAGAACTTGTTTTACCTGTGGCCAGTAGTCATGATTGCCCAATGCTGGGAAAACCTGAAGATCTGGAAAGAAATGACGTATTGTAGAACTCATATTGCCAATGATGTTGATGACCAACTTTGTGGAGAGTTCTCTCACTGGAACATGTGGAGGACTATCTCTGGAAAAAAGAGACGACCTTATTTGCAGAGGTTACCTAGCAAAACAAGTAAAAGCACAAAACACTGCAAATAATACACTTAAATTTTGTCCTGTAATATTACTGTAGGCCTCTTAAATAAAATCATTGTAGTCACTGAAAGGTTGCCTGCAAAGTCATTTCTTTTTGCAAATAGCCTAATGCTTATTGTACGATTCACATTTAACGCTATTAAGACTTCTTATTTAGTTAAATGAACTCAACATCTTACTTTAAAAAATGCATCATCCAAGTTGCACAGTAGTTTAATCATCTGTACAGACTTGAAGTTTTATTTTTCCTCTTCTGACAACACTTATTGAAAATGAATTTCAGGCAGCTGCATTCAACCTCATGTTTTTACAAATTCGTATTTCTTGACAGCCTTTTCCCAGCACAGTGAAGTGGAATGACACAACCTTTCCAGCAAAAAGCCTTGCCACAGATACACAAATCATCCCTCAAAACATTCACAAAGCTACATTAATGGATAATTTATCGCAAGAATTGGTAAGAAAATTCTGTGATAGTAGAATGGAGAATTTGGCTATGACGTGAGGGTTGATTAATGCCATCACTGATCAATACCTAGAAAATAACAGAGCTACTTAAATGCTTCTTTTTTACACTTCTTTCCCCTGTTCCTGCTAGGGGCACCCAAAAGCCTTACAGGTTAACACCTGTGTAAGAAAGGCAGTACTACTGTGCCCCTTTAATAACTTGAGACACAGGCACAGAAGAAACTGTCTTTCACAAGGTAGGACTTCACACATCCTGAGTATTGCAGCAAGGGACTGCAATAATTTCATCATAAGCATATGCAGCTAAGAGTGATAGTAATGGAAACAAAAACAGAATCAGTTATACTATCCCCCCTGCTAGTCCCAAATATAGAATCCCTACAAGAATTACTGTAGCCTTCTAAAATTTTTTTTAAAAAAAAAGATTCAACTGATTCACAGATTTTAACATCAGAAGTCACAGCTGCCATATTGCTTGATCCTAGCTACCTCTTATAGAGCCCAACACCTAATGTTTAATTAAAGGGTATCTTCTAAAATGGTAGCCACTGTTGACCTAATGACCTCAAGGTCTAGAAAATCCAACATCTCCTATCATGATTAGTTCCAAAGAGTCAGGAATTCCTCTGACCTTCCATTTTGTTTTTTCCACTTCTGATACTCCCCACACGACTTCAATTAAGCTCAGGTAATATAGTCATGTGGTAAAAATACCCCAATGAAACAGCTATCGACAATGTTCCACTTTTTAGTCATTCCCACCTCTAAAGGGATTATTTAGAAGTAGACTTTAAGAGATTTTAAGCTCAGATGTGTTAGTACAAATATAAGCTTGTGAATTACTGCGTAGTATCATTATCTAGCTGTTAAAAGCTTTAACTGCACAGTGACTTGAACATTTACCCCGTCCAAATCATGAATGAAACTTGTTGCTCAGAATCCTTCATGAATGCAAATGCTGACAAAATAAGTTGATATGGCGAATCACACAAAAAGTCTCCAAAAGGGCCTGGGTCAGAAGCATTGACTCCTTTGGAAGAAGAACAAACTTTGGTGCGGTCTGGGTTGATGTGGTAAGTTGGGTCTAAATGCAAGTCAGATATATGCCAGAACTGCCCTGTTTTCAGAAAACAAAGGTTAACAGAAACACATTATTTTCCACCAACCTGTTAAGAATCTCACTCCTTGCATAGCATGGAAAAAAAGAAAAAAATATATATATTTATCAGCTGAAACTAAAGCTGCCCTGGAATCTCAGCCATCAATTCCTGAAGAAGGCAAGTCTTCCACTCAGCAACAAGAACAACAAAAAAGGTTTCTGACTTTTTGGTTACAGCTTGCATGTACAAACTGAATGTACAGGTGTAATTCTGAACCTGCTGCATTCCCTTTGAAATTTTGATAAGGAGATTAACCCAGCTTCTGATCAGCCTGTCTGATAAATGGCGTATTCTTGGCAAAAGCCATTCAAAAAATCTGCTTAGAACAACTGCGAACAGAAGCACAGACTTAAGCTAGCCAGCAGAAAAAGATCCCAACATGAAGGTTGGTGTAGATTTGGAAATGGAGCTCCTCATTTATGGCAATCTGGAAAGTAGAGGAGAAGACAGAGGAACTTCTCCATTGCGCCACCTGAAAAGAGAAGGAGTTGCAATTTTAATTATTTTTTCAGCCCTTCCCTAGCTGGAAGCTACTAGAGAAGATGACAAGAAACAGCATGTGAGGGGGAAAAAAACAAAAAACAAAAAAAAAAACTCTTTTTCTATCCAGCAGCTACCGAAGAGCGGTATCTGTGCCTGACCTCCTCAGGACATTTCAGGCTTGGCTGTGCTGACACATTCTCAGCCACTGTTACTTAGCACTGAACAGAAAAATAAAAGAACTGGAAAGCTGCAAAGTACAGGAATATGCAGGACAAGATCAACTGCATTGGTATGAGACAAATGAGGAATTCCTCTTCGTCAAATCTGAAGCATGTGGAAGAAGAACATGTGTATCTGTTGTGAAGCTGTGACAGATATAAACTGATTTTCCCAAGGTCACATGCTCACCCCGCGGCCGGGCAGGCAACATGTGACTGGACTCTTGCTGGAATTTATTTCAGGAAGCCGAGCGCGATGGCTCAGCTCCCATCTGCGAACACAAGCCACAGCAGCTCCCTGCAACAGCTGCACCGCCTTGGCTTCGGGATGCACGTGAGTCAGCGCGGCTGAAAATCCCAACTGAAAATAACGCCCCGCACGCACCCGCGCACGCTCCCGCACGAGGAGCCGTCCCGCGGCGCTGGCTGACGGCACGGGAGCCAGAGCGAGGGCTGCAGGGCGCCTCGGCGCGCGCTGCACCCCCGGCACGCAGGGCTCTTCCCCACCTGCGCTGCCTGGGGACTAAACGCGAACGCTGCTTAGCTCTGGGACAGCGGCGCGGCGCGGCGCGCACCGAGGAGCCGCTTGCGGCCGAAGCTACACGAGGCACGGAATAAAAAAGCAGCGTATCTGGGTAAGAGTTAGAAAGAGGAGGAGGAAGACCCGAGGGGAAAGACCCCCGGCGGGGGGCAGCCGGTGACACGGTGAGCAAGCCGTGAGCCCGGCAGCCGGGCGGCCCCCCAGC
>VZSV01000023.1:1936499-1968605 GCA_013398735.1 Nothocercus julius | reverse complement strand
CCGTTTCCGCGCGCCGAGGACGGGGCTGGCGAGGGGAGGCCCCGCTGTGCTGCGGGGCCTGGCACCCCGGCCGCACAGAGCCCAGCGGGAACGGGGTCCCCGCTGCCCCACAGGGGCTCCGATACCAAGGGAGAGGGGAAACCGAGCACGTTGCCTTCGCGCGCGCCCCGGCTCTGACACCCCGCAGGCCCGCGCTGCCCGCTCCGAGGCGGCCACCGTCAGGCAGGAGGCGCAGGCACCAAGCACGAAGTAACTGAGTGAAAACGCAGGGTCGCCCCACGGCGGCCAAGCGCCCGAGCCTCCTCTGAACGCTGTGCCGTTCAGGCCTCTGCGAAGCGGTTTGGTGCTGGAGGCGCTCACACTCCCCCGCCATCCCATGGCATTTATCCCAACGCTGCCCGGATTTCCCACGTGCTGTTGCTGACTGCAGATTAGCTCTTGCCTCCAAAACTGGCAGCATTCGGAAACTTTCAGAAAAGATAAAGAACATAAAAAATATCTCAACTATTTTTTTTTTCTGACAGAGGGGGGGACGTTTTTGTTCCTTAGGTTGTTCTTTGAAATTTATTCAAGGCACAAGGTAGTGCCCTTGTCTCTTGAGTATTTTTCAGAAAGTAGCCCCGCTCTGTGTCTCAAGCCTTGATGTCAGCTCTACCAGACCCAAGGCTTGGACAGATTCCAGAAGCACCAATGTGTCTCTTAAGCTCTCACAACAAAGCCCAGAAGCTGAGTAGAAGATATTTTCTGTAACTTAGGAGCAAACATCAGCAGTTTTTCTACCTGGTCTAGCTATTAATAGAAGTGTAAATAATTTGCTTAATGTTTTTAATTGGGCTTGACTGCCATTTGCGTTTCTTTCAGGCCCTTTCAGTATATCACTCTCTGAATGCAGAGCAATGAATGCTTCTGCGTGATTATTCTTTTAATATGCAACTTTCTGATTTTTCCTCAGAAAGACCTAACCCCTCTTTCCTGCCAAGGATATAATTTCAATTCTTCTCAACACAGTGTTGGTTGGCCTTGGTAACCTAACTAGGGATATGAACTAGTGCACCTATTTCTCTTTAACCTCACCTCCCATCCATGGTCTTTGAAGTGCAGACAAACACGTAAAGTGTTGATGGTCATGTGTGCTCTCCTGCAGCTGCTCTGTTTATGTCAGGCTGCTTTCCTGATATGTATTTCTGAGAGACTTTATCTAGTGCTCAGATATCCAGGGACAGTAAGAAGACCACTTAAAATAACAGACTCCCAATGTTTTTTTCATAAGTCTGGAAGGAAACGAGTCTTTTTTTTTTTTTTTTTTTTTTTTGTCCCAGTAGATAAATGCCATGTCTTCAAAATATCCATTCATGGATCATCTCCAAAATATGCATATGGAGCTGACATTGTGCACAGATACCACTAGTGACTCCAGTTCAGTTTGGAAACTGTATTCTCTCAACACAGCTACATTCTCAATAAGTTAGCAATGTTCACCACTGGAAGGCATGTTCACCACTGCAGTCATGACCTCGCAGAGCTTCATCACTGCCACCCAGGCAGCTGAGTACAGGCAAATTGATCTACACACTCATCTAGTTCACCTGCTATGCGCCATAATCAAACTTTTCCTAAATGGTTTTACCAATATCTTCCTGAACTGTCCATGTCTCATGGCCTGGTAGGGACAGCATGGAGTTAATCCACTACTTATGTAAATATTATCTGCAGGTATCCTGGAGCCTCTGCTGTGCATGCACGGTGCTGGTAGAGCTCCTTGCTCTCTACACTCAGTGGGTCATATTGTTTAATACCAGCTTTATGGACTTTGTGTGATGTCCAACTCCTGAATTAACCTCACTGCTGGTAGCTGGATTCCTTAAAGACACGTCTGTCTTACACCTTCTTCTACAATACTGGAGCCTGGCCTTGGGAGGTAGCTCCTTCAGGATTTTTAACAATTTAAGCCTTCACATTTACATATATGGCTTAATTCTACCTGAATTTCTGAACTACATAGTTAGCAGAGGTACACAATCTTAAGCAATATATACTCCCTAACACTTTACACTGTGTTTTGGATGTAAAACAGGGTGCCTATGTTCCTTCTGCTGCTTAGATAGATTGCCCTGGTCATCACACCAGGTTTTATGATGGTGAGATCCCAGCTTTCTGTGTTAGTGATGCATTGGGAGCAGGATAAATCAGCACTAGGAACTGCTCCATTACCAACACCTTTGTGCGGTGACAGCAATGGTTTCTGCTGCATCTCATGGCCCATATTTGCTCCTTACGTGAGACTTGTGTTAATGTCAGCAGCTAGTACAAATCATCTTTTTGAGCTATGTAAATGCTTTGCTGGCTGGAACAGCAGTGTGACAGCAGGATGAAATACACTGACCTGGCGAGAATTTTAGTATGTTGCTCAGAGATGAGCTTGAGTTTTGGCTGTGGCAAGTCAACACAGTGTAATAGAAAATTCTTGTTTCCAAAGGCCATCCAGGGTGTATGTGGGACTGCTCTAACCTTCTGCTTTTGAATACAAAACACAAAGTTGCTTCTAGTTACATTTTCCCACCCATTATATTCCTGCCTTCACATGCCCTCCAGTGTACAGACAAAAGGCTTTTGGCCTCAGGCTTTTTTCCATTCGTTTTACGTGTCACTCTTTGAAAAAAATAATGCACTTGTGAAAGACCTGGGCAGCACAAAATGGCTCCTAGACTCCTGTCATATTGACCAAGAAACTCTCTCATGTGGATTATTCATAATCAATGTTGGGAACTGATGAGCATCTAATCAGTATGGCCCATCACTGAGGGCTTAATGCTTTAGTTATGCAAATGCAGTAAAATTGGTGAGACTAATGTTTGAAGTCAGATTTATCATTCTGTGTACCTCTGGAGATCCAACACAGGATGGGCACTTTCGCCCTTCAATTAAACTATCCAGAAATAACATATTTGCCTTCGTAGAGATTGATCACTAGCTAAGTGGATACTATTAGATACTATCATATAATTTAGTGATAACTCCATTATTCAAATGCTTCTGTTGTTTAAGTAAAACTAACTCCATTTTTCTTGTGTAACATCTGTTACTGATTAACAAGGCCCATCGTTACAGGACTAAATGAGGAATCCTAGGACAAAGAAATATGCTTCAAATTAGATTAAAATACAGTGCATTCAGGACAGTGACACACACTTTGTTTGTCTCTCCTTTTGTCTTTGTCAATATGCCATTTCAGATTTCTTTCTGCTCTGCAAGACTTCAGACAAACCTTCTATGACTGGACTCTTCAGAAAAAAAATACAGAGTATGCTGCTTTAATTGGGGTACTATATAGTGAGATATCAACATAGGGTGCTAATGGGGATTAGGAGCACAATTTCACTGTTACTTCGACACCATTACTCATGCAAAACCAAAGATGGATCAATAGAAAACCTAAAGTGTACAAATGGAGAGCATCCTGCACCCATGTATGTGACGAAGAATTGAAGTGACACCAAAGCCTGATTTCCTGATATCACTCAAAAGCATTTTACGTATTAAATCCTGCTGAAGGACTGAAACTGATTCAGGGTCCTGAAGGCACACTAGGAATTTTACCCATACGACTTTTGAAAACGCAATCTGTTAATATTCTCACTGTATATTGAAACATGCAACATATATTACTTTTGAATTAAGCAACCAAAAATAATTTGTAGCTGAAAAGACATTTCCTCCATTATGGACAACAGACTATGGTATTCTCAGGACATTTTATCCGGTTTTGAATCCCTGCTGTAAATCTCAGTGCAGCTCTCATCTCAGTGTAATACAGCAATAGCCAGATTTTGGTTGCTATTGTGTCAGATGGGATGATGTTATTTCAGGACTGTGTGTGATTTGATTTCTTGGTGCTGCAGAAAAATCTGATGTCAAAAAGGGACAGTAGAAAGTCCTCAACTAAAATTAGCATATAAAGTGCCCTCTAGTTATCTAAGACATTTGCCAAACCTACTAATAAAGATAAACTATTTCAGTATTCTTGGTGAGTCATAGAAAATAACTAGGTTTAGTCTATTGATGGGCTGCTGTTTAGAAATCCTAGTATAAGCACAGGTGATGAATATCTCAGGGAGAAAGCACTGGCGCGACCGCCCAAGTGGTGTAGAATGGTCCTACCTACATAGCAGTGGTGCAGATGAAGTTCGGGCTGCCTCAGTGCCGCGGGAAAGGCTTTGCTGGAGCTGAGGACTCTGTGACGGGCCAGGTAGTGCAGGCAGGAGCAGAGGAGCCACATTCACACCAGAAGCCTTCTAAGAGCAAGGCATACCTTAGGCTAAAATAATGTCAGGACTGGCTAATGTCAGAGCATTAGTTAAAATTTAATTCTGTTGCCTCTTGATAACTGTCGAAAACAAAGTGGTCTGTTACTGTGCCCTTCATTCCTGCAGACTCTCCCTTTGGTTACAAATTGGTGTGATGCGAGATTAGGAGGGTCCCGACTACCCACAAATATCAACTATCAGAGATTTATTGTGATCGGATAAGCTGCTAGGAAAGCTGGACTACAATGGGTTAAAGAAGGGAGCAAATACTACTAAATATCTCCAGGGTCTTCTGTGCTTCTTAAGGTATTTTGGCCGTTGTTATTTATGATCTATTGTTACTATAGCTACTCTTTTAAGGACTCCGAAGTCTGAGTTCTTCTTAAAGAATTAGCCTACACTAAAGCCAGCTACTTTCCTGCCTCCCAGCTCTGCTTAGTGAAGATGCAATCATTTTAACTTTGTACCATTAGTCATTTACTTATTTTAATGTTTATTTTGTGCTTAAAAGAAAAACTATTTAAAAAAATGTAACAAAACTCTATAATATTAAGTATCACTTACAATGGCCGTGCAGTAATTGTAAAATCAATCAAGGCAACAGTTTTCCAGACTCTTAGAATTTCAACATGGCCAAATGTAAAGTCATATACTGAGGAAGAAAGAAATAGTCTTCAAATAATCAATTATTTTCTGGGCAGTAATAACTCTGACAGAAACTTGGCATATAAATAAGCTGAACACATGAAGTTAAAACAATCCTTATGTGCATAAAGAGAAGAATAAATAGCACATAGGTTTAAGGAGATTAGATGTCTTGCAACTGATTCTGGAAGACTTGTGTAGATTTGGTGTTCAGGGCAGTACAATTAGAGTGTTAGTACTACAGGGTACAACAATTTTACGTTATAACAAAAGGAGATTTTTATCATCATCAATCAAAACTTGCACAGTATTAAAGATGCAGGTGATGTCTAAGTGTCCTTTTCTCCTTTTATAACCCTAAAATATGCCATGGAGGCTGTCTAAGAATTAATAAGTGAGACTATTTTTTCTTCAAAATAATCACTCTCACGCAGCATAACAAAGGACAGTTCTGAGGGGTTGCATGTAAGAAATTTTTAGAATAAGTCTATGTACGTTTGTTTTGTTTGTCCACAATGAAGCTTCTCATTTGCTGTAGTACCCTGCAATCACAACCAGCATCAGCTGAGATTTAGAAAAAGAGTAAAATAAGTTTTGACTGAATTAAAAATTTAAGCAAGTAATTACTAAATTTGGAAAACAGATACAAAGCAATAATTGGCCCCATTAACAACCTGCATTTAGATAAATTCTGAGTCCCCCCCTGCTCCGTCCAGCTGAGGACTGGCAGGACAGAATCATAGCTCACTAAAACCCAAACTGCTTCCTCAGATGACACTTGAACTGTACTCATGTGGGATTTGTCTCCTCTGAGCTGGAATCTCTTACCTGATGCATGTCCCTTTCCACAAACTCCTAAACTCGCAGGGGATGCGAGGAAGCACTCACGCACCCCTTGGACACTTCTGCATTCCACGCTCTTGACTAGTGTTTTAGTTAGGTTATCAAGTTAAGATCTTACTGTTAATGGAAAGATGTCTCACGCAGATTAGGCAGAGGTGCTTTTGAGATGCCACCTCATGCTGGATGATCTGGAATTACACACCTAGCTTGTCAGGCCATTCAGAGTGCAACCATAATCACACCCTTGCTCTGCACGTGGTGTGTGAAGAAGTGATGAGTCACTTCTGAGTCTTCATGAGTCTAAATACATATATGTCCTGGAACGCATAATTGTAGAGCCATTTACCACTTTGTAGGGTTAAGATAGTACCATGCCAGCTTTAAAGAGTAACCAGACAAGCTTGGGGACATCTTCAGTCACCCCTGCTGTTTGGAGAATCAGTGAGAAGGAGAAATAAGAGTGGACTCACCAGTCCAGATACACAGACATGAAAACTCACTAGAAGTTAACCTAGAAGTTAACTAGAACTATCACTAGAAGTTAAGCTAGAGAAGTTTATATTAAAAATGAAGAGTGCATTAGCTATGAGAAAATCACTAGAACACTTTTCAGTGTGCCTTACTAGACCCTTTGTCCCTGCAAATTGTAAAACACACTGAACAACCACAGCTATTAGATGAGATGCAGGAAGTAATTCGGAGAAGTTTCACATCCTGTATTAGGCAAGAAATCACATGAGACAGTCACAACAGGCAAGTCTAAACTGGGAAACCTGAAAATACATCCACCTTCCTGAGCGTGGCTTCATGTTTTTGTTAAATCCAGACTCCACTCTGGCAAAAGATGCAAGTATCTATGCAAAAGAGAGTCGGTACGTAGTTCCTGTCTGGACAGCCATTGGATTCACATCCTGGACTGAACTGTAACAAGTGTCAGCTAGGAAATATAGAGGCAACAGCTATTCATTTAATTCTGTCCATCTATGTGTCCATGTTTCAAAAGACTTTCCCTTCAGTGTGGAGGGAGTAAACATAATCCAGAGCAAGGATTATGTTATTACTTATTGCAAGGTCCTTACCTAATCTCGTAGTAGTTAAACAAGGCCTCTAAAAGCACCTTCCCCCCGTGCCTTTGCAACACGGTGGCACAGGAGACACGCGCTGCAGCCCACGAAGGGTCGGAAGCAGCTGAGCAGGCAGGAGGGTGACTTCTTTATGCTGACACTAGCTCAGCTGTTGTGGTAAAATTACCCAGGGCTGTGCAGAGGAAACACGCGACACAACCCCTTCTCGCTGTCCTTCATTTTCCCGATCCTCACACTCCTCCTTAAAGATCAGTATTTTATTTTTTCCTGTATAAACACACCTAGGAATCCCCACTAAAGACAGTCCAAACCTGAAAGAAAAAGAAGCTGCAAAGCCAAGAGTTCAAAGGGCAGCCGAAAGAACATGCCTGGAAGAAACTTAATTCCGTGCTTTATGTCGCAACACCATCTTTAATTGCCTGGTCACATGCTGTTTCCTTCTTTTCCTCTCCCAGGACTTAGGAGGCCCTGCTGTGGCACACAGGGGCACGCCATCCCCTTCACGGGTTCCTGCGGCCCTTTCTGTGGGTGCCCGGTTGCCCTTCTGCCCCCTCATTTCACTGCGCGTGGCGGCAGCCGTAGTTTCCCCCATTAGGCGGGTAGAGCGCCAGGTCGCACGCGAGGCACCGCGGGTGCCGCGCAGGGGAGGCTGGGCAGCACGCCTCAACCCTTCATGTGCCCGCCACCGCCACGGCTCTGCTTTGAAAACGCAGGGAAATCGTTCCGGTTTAAGAGGCGTTTAGGTGATGGCTTCCCGTTTTAACAGCAAGGGTGGACAGGCGGAGGGCTCATTCCCATCCCTGCGGACGGGGAGCGGGACGGGCGGGCGGCGCCCTCTGCCGGCACCGCCGAGCGCGGCTCCTTCGCCTCGGCCAGAGCCGAGGGTTCCTGCCCCGGGTTCCTTGGCGCCGCGCTGCGTTTGCCTTCGTTGCCACAGGGAGCCCGGAGTTACCGTTCCTGAGGCGCTGCGAGGCGCGGCGCGAGAGGACGCGGGCCCGGCACGGCCGTTGGCCGGGCGCGGGCGCCATCTTGTGCCCGTCAGCCGCTCCTGCCCTGGAAATCGCATGAAATTGCGCAGTATGCGTTTAATCCAGGGAAAAAAATTACCGGGCACATGCTTTGTATCACCGCTCAGAAAATGTAAGACTTGGCTTTAAAAGCCAGAGATCTACAGCTCTGCAGTGGCGCAGGACAAGCACAGGAGAGACTGCGAGCGTTGCTAGGTATCTTCAAGTGCTCACTGATCGCTTTGGGATGCCCACGGGTCCCCACCAGACAGAAGGGGGAAAGCAAAACAAAAGTAAAATCTCAAAGGTAGTGCTAGTTATTTTGCAGGGCAGAAACAGCTTCAAAGCTTCAGCTGGGGAAACTGTGAAAATGCAAAAACAACAACAACAAAACAAAAAACAACCTCCCCCCTGCCAAAACAAACAAACAAAGAAAACCCTAGTCATATATCGTGGTATTGACGCCATAATTCAGACTGCAGAGCGGGGATTTAAACCTGAATACACTGCAAGGCGGACTTAAGACATGTGGTCTCTAAGAGAATTTGCAAGTCAGGCCTGCTTCTGTGGTGCTCATGAGCTCAGTATCCTTCCTCTGCACACACGGCTGAGGTGAGTTTTCACGCCTTTGAATTGGAAATGTCATGCACTCTGGCTGACTATGCAAGAAAACAAGGTAGCCAATGTGCAGAAGGAGAGGGAGTGGAAAGGAGAGCTCTGTGTACTACTGATAACAACACTGTGCAGCTGGGAAGTTCCAGCTGGGATTATTTTCTCAAGTATACATAAACCACTGGAGCTTGGCGCACTTTGTGATCCCCTAACTTTCTGATTTTACAGGGCACTGAGGTACTGACAGCACCGCACAGCTAGTGCCGTAACTGGACCCTTAGCAAAAGCCTTGAAGCAAGGGTCTCTCGTGAGCTGGAGATGGTCTTGTGCTAGCAGTGTCAGCTGTCACCCTCTTTGCTTTTGCTCTCAGGCTGATGAGAGATCTTAAACGACTGACTCCTCCTATGCCTTTGCATGAGCTTCCCAGCAGGCTGAAGATCCCACTAGATGGCAGGACAGTTAAGCCCTTGGTATTTCTACCCAAGCTACTTTCGGGCAAGTGGGAAAGTAACTGCAGTCCTGCTGGCCTGTGCAGCTCTGAGCAGTGTGTGGACCCAGAGGAACCGGCACTGGCTCTGGGATTCATGGTCTGGGATTCATGCCTCCCGAGCACAGCAAACATGGCCTGTGCAAAACTGATGAAGAAACAATTGACACTTTCTGATACTTCTTTGTATTCCTTTTCATAGGTTTTATCACACATAGAGCAGGCAATAGAGCAATCCTAAATAATTTTCTAAGTCTTGCAGTACTCTTCTTTCTGTGTATGATGCACAAAAGATTTTTAATAGTTGGAAAACTTGATGGTAAATTATAATTTAAACATCTTCTAGCTACGGTTGTGTTGTTCCTAACTAACATCCTGGAGGTTTTTACTTCGATTATCATCATCTTTTCTAGATGAGTTGTGGCTGTATGACTTCTCACTGTATAGGTGTGATAACAAAGGATATAGCATTCACTGTCTCTGATGTCAGACAATAGGTTATCATGACACCACTCTGAATATGCTGGAGTGAAAACTGAAAATAGCAAAACCATCGGATAATAGTTTGATACGTGATTCTTACATAGCAGCAGCCAAGTATTATTTAAATAAATGGTCTCTGTACAAACTGTGGGCCTCAAATGCTGAAGTGGATGGTACATCAGCATATGGCAAATGGCTTGTCATTTATTATCAGACATTTAATACATCCATATATAGTTAGTATAACAATACCAATTTCTTTTAAACTATGTTTCAAGGTATACTGGACTGTATGGTAAACATGAAGAACTTTTTGCTTTTTGTCCGTATAACTTTTTTTTTTTTTTTCCTGCTAGGCCCAATTTAGAATCCTATGGAGATGCCTGGTGGTCAGGATTCAGCGCTCTTACTGCTGCGGCCTAGGTTCAATTCCTGATCAAGGAAGCTTCTTTTCCAGGCCTGTCAGCCTGTCCTCTGTCTGGGGGAAAGTTACGGAGCAGATCATCTCGAAGGCGAACACCAACCAGATTGCCTGCCTGACCAGCCTTATGTCCTTCTTTCACCGGGTGACCCACCTACTGCATGAGGGAAAGGCTGTGAACATGGTCTACTTAGACTTCAGTAAGGCCTTTGACTCCATCTGCCACTGCCTTCTCCTGGAGAAGCTGGCAGCTCATGGCTTAGACAGGTGTACTCTGCTAGGTGAAGAACTGGCTGGATGGCCGAGCCCAGAGAGTCGTGGTGAATGGAGTTAAATCCAGCTGGCGACCAGTCACGAGCCATGTTCCCCACGGGTCAGTGTTGGGGCTGGTGCTCTTTAATATCACAGAATGGTTGAGGCTGGAAGGTACCTCTAGAGATCATCTAGTCCAACCCCCTGCTCCAGCAGGGACACCCAGAGCATGGGGCACAGGGTAGCAGCCAGGCGGGTTTGGAAGATCTCCAGAGAAGGAGCCTGCACAGCCTCTCTGTCACCCTAACAGTAGAGAAGTTCTTCCTCATACGGAGATGAAACATTCTGTGTTTCAATTTATACCCATTACCCCTTGTCCTGTCGTTGGCTACCCCCAAGAAGAGTTTGGCCCCATCCGCTTTACATGGAGTCTCCCCTTGGGTATTTGTATATGTTGACCGGATCCCCTCTCAATCTTCTCTTCCCCAGACTAAACAGGTCCAGCTCACTTAGTTTTTCCTCATACGATAGATGCTCCAGTCCCTTAATCATCTTTGTCGCTCTACACTGGACCCTCTGTAGAAGCTTCATGTCCCTCTTGTACTGGGGAGCCCAGAACTGCACCCAGTACTCCAGGTGCGGCCTCACCAGAGGGGCAGGATCCCCTCCCTGTGCCTGCTGGCAACACTCCTCCTCATGCAGTCCAGGATCCCATTGGCCTTCTTGCCCCCAAGGGCACATTGCTGCCTCATGGTTAACTTGTTGTCTGCCAGGACTCCCAACTCCCTCTCCGCGGAGCTGCTTTCCAGCAGGTCAACCCCTAATCTGTATTGGTACATAGGATAAATAATGTCTTTATTGATGATCTGGATGAGAGGACCCTCAGCAAATTTGCAGATGACACTAAGCTGGGAGGAAGAGTAGATCTGTTTGAGGGTAGGAAGGCTCTGCAGAGGGATCTGGACAGGCTGGGTCGATGGGTTGAGATCAACTGTATGAGGTTCAACAAGGCCAAGTGTCAGGTCCTGCACTTTGGTCACAGCAACCCCATGCAGTGCTACAGGCTTGGGGCAGAGTAGCTGGAGAGCTGCATGGTAGAAAAGGACACAGGAGCCAGCAGTGTGCCCACCTGAACATGAGCCCAAGAAGGCAGCCTGGCTTGTATCAGGAACAGTGTAGCCAGCAGGCCCAGGGAAGTGATCGACCTTATAAGGAACGGCTGAGGGAGCTGGGATTATTTAGTCTGGGGAAGAAGAGGCTCAGGGGAGACCTTATCGCTCTCTATAACTACCTGTAAGGAGATTATGGTGAAGGGGGGGGTTGATCTGTTCTCCAGAATAACTCCTGATTAGGATAAGAAAAAACGGCCTCAAATTGCACCAGGGGAGGTTCTGATTAGGTATTAGGAAAAAAATTCTACACAGAAAGAGTGTCCAGACATTGGTACAGGCTGCACAGGGAAGTACTGGAGTCACCGTCCCTGGCAGTGTTCAAGAAACGTGCAGATGAGGCGCTTAGGGATGTGGTTTAGCAGGCAGGGTGTCCAAGGGCTTATGATTGGACTCCATGATCTTGAAGGTCTTTTCCAACCATAATGATTCTATGATTTGTGCACCAAGGTTCAAAAAAGGACTGACAATAGGACTGCGCCCCCAACAAGAGTGTGTAGTGTAGAGACACCGAATACCTCTCCACTGTGGTTTTCAACACTGGTTCTCCCATGTCAGTTAGTTCACTCTATCA
Organism: Nothocercus julius; assembly: GCA_013398735.1. Taxonomy (NCBI): domain Eukaryota; kingdom Metazoa; phylum Chordata; class Aves; order Tinamiformes; family Tinamidae; genus Nothocercus; species Nothocercus julius. The sequence goes on along the minus strand of VZSV01000023.1, from coordinate 1,956,723 downwards.
GTTCTCCTATGTCACCTGTTTTGTTCCAGTGGAGGAGGCTATTTGACCTTTTTAAACTTGAAAGGAAGCCTGGGATGTTGCCCTTGTTGCATGAATAAAGACAAGAGGTGAGAACTGATGGTCTCTTCAGTTGGATGAAATCTTTACTGAATAGTCCGCAAAAGACAACCCAGGTGTAAATGCACAAGATTAACGGTAGCCTCTTACAAGCTCTCCGCTAGCTATAAATACACAAGTTCTTTATATATGGACTATAGGGAACGTAACTGTGGGAGATGCTTCCTCCATCTGGCTACAATCCAGTGGAGATTCCGAGTGGTCAAGTGAAAGGAGCCCCTGTCAATATCAGTTAAGTTTCAGGAAGCTGCTGCCTCAGGCTGCTGTAAACGTCCAGGTCTGTACACGAACCCTACGTCTCCTGCACCAAAGGGGTGAATGCTGAGCACTCTCAGCAGCATGATCACTGTAACAAATCAAGGCCTTTAGCAGAGGGAAAAGACTCTTTGTTTAAAAACATCTTTGTAAAAAACACAATGATTGAAATGTTTCCATCATGAGCAAACAATCCACTCAAACCAAGTGAAATACACTTATAAACTACAGGGCTTTGAGTCTTGTCATGAAGGATAGACATCAAAGATGAAACAGAAGGCAGAAAAGAGGATAGCTGTTTATTTCCCACCGTGAGATTAAATGGTTTTAATCATTTATAAATGTGACTATTTTATTTTAGATACACATAAACAGCTACAATATTAAGCTTGAGAACAGAAATGACAGAAGCAGCAAGACTGCTGGGAATGGGAGAACTGAGATGGTCTGCCATAATTGAATAAACACAAGAGAGTTTAAAAACATACACTGCTGGATTAAGTAGCAATACAAAATCTTTTGGAATCAGAAGGAATTGAGCAAAATTTTTTTTTCCTTTTTTCTTTACCCTATCTATATATGCCTAAAGAGAATAAAAATCTCAGGAAATAAATTACAGATGGTTGTCTGTAATTTAATACATGCTTAATATCATCTTAAGGTGAAGAGTGAGTATACCTAAGTGTTAGAGAGAAAAAAGTTATTTTGGAAAATTAAGAAATAGAAATTTTATTCTGAAGCAGTCATTTACTTGGCACATCTGCTAACTATACTCTTTGAAACTACCAAAGAAGACTGGCTAGGATGAGTATTACAACTATTAAAAAAACCCAAACAACAGATACATTCTTTAGTTCTCATCCCATTTGGATTTGTAGAACATTGTTTTTGATGGACTACTGTAGAAAAAAAAAAATCATTAGTTCCATGGTAATGTCATCTAGATACAAGTGTGATGTAAAATGTTGTCTGTGTTGCTACAGTTGCTACCACACTTCAGAACTGGTGACACAGGGAAACTCTAGAAAGTCTGTTGATGGGTTTCATTAATCCAGCAAGTCCTTAGGTGTTAGGAATCACTGCTCTTTCCTCCTGACTCTTGACTTTCCAGCGATGCTTTGGATGATGATACCTCTCCACCCTCTGCTCCTTCATCTAAAAAAGACAGAATAAAATATATGTACCACAAACATTCTCACAGCATTCTAACTGCAGCTAAGTATTTAGGTTTACTAATGATTGCTGTTTGGATTGGCTCTTTATTGCTACAATAAGTGCTTTAGAAAGATTAAACCAAAAGATAAAGAACTTGCACAAGCATCTTCCAAAAGCCATGTCCTGTTGGTGCTGATTTGTGTGCTCCTCACACATACTGATCAATGTGCATTTGGTTGTGAGAATCAGATTGGAGAAAACCTTCTATTATTATATTCATTTTTATGCATTGCTTCCTTTGAGGTACATTGGCCTTCTTGGCCACAAAATGCCTAGGAGAATTCACCTTGCCTTCACAAGTTGAAGGTGTTTGTTTGTTTGTTTTTGTTCTTCTTTGGAAGTTCACTCTTCCACAGACTGGACTGGAATGTTTACAGGACTAGTGAGTGAAATAATCATTTTCACACCATCTTCCAGGCCCACATGGCATCACCAACACTACCAGAACATTTTGTGTACCACAGTGCGTCAGTCTGTGTCTTTTGGTTTTGACAAGAAAAGGTTTGCTCAGTGCATCCAGTTGTGCTGTCCTCCAGGTCTTACCCACCTTACTATTCATACTCTAAGAGGTATTTTTTCAACATTTTTTTCCCCAGAGTCTTGCCGTAAAATACCATGAACAGGCAAAAGAATTATATGTCTTGGTCTAATATAAGGGGAGCTTTGGAAACAGGGTAGGGGAAAACATAGTTTGCTAGAGGAAATGTAATCTCACATTTGATAGCACATATGTGTGCAACAAGTGCCAAACTGCTGAGTGTATCAAGATCCAGAATGATACAGTTATTCAAAAAATCCAGGCAACAACAGAATTTAATCGGCAGGACAGCTGATTAACAGTGGATTACCAAACGTGGGAGGCCAGTGTGACCTTTTTGCTGACAAATTTTTGCAGACTCCTCTGTAATCTTCTGAATACCAGTTAGTCCAAAAATTGTTCAGTGTGGCTCCTCTATAAAGCATCTCACAGGGTCACATTTGGAAAGTCTCTGGCCTTTAAAATGTAGAAATCAGTGGAGGCAGACAGGACCCCCAAGGTTTTAATTTTGAATTTAGGCTCTGAGATAAATAGCTGGTGCCAAAATCTCTCCTGTACCTCATAGTGAGAACATTAATTTGGCGTGACTTTTATAGTACACAGCAATTTATATCGCACAGCTAAGATCTGTGTATATTCATAAAGAATATATGCAGTCTCCTCTTTCGTGCCAGACAAAAGATATTAGCACATTCTGTTTCAAGGCTTTCACTAGCACAGGGACATCTCAGCAAGGAAGGAAATGTATGACCCAAAGACCATCAGTTAAGTCTGAACCAAGATGGAGAGAGTCCTCCACAGCATTTCCCACAACCTTAGCTAGATCTCAGAGTAGAACAATATCAGGCACGCTTTATAGAACTACATTTGCTACATTTCTTTCTCCCTTCACTTTTCTCATTTATCCAACCTCCAAACTCAATGGTTGGAAACAACTCTCTTTTTTTCCTCTTTTTTTTTTTTTTTTTTTAAATGACTTTTTTTTACAACCATGAAAAGAGAGGGAAAAAAAAAAAAAAAAAGTTACCTGTTAAAATAACAAGTATTTCACAAACTGTTTCATAGTCACAGTACTTGAGTCTCCAGAGTTTCTTTCCAGTTTGTTGAAGATTTGGTTGCTGTGTCTCACTGACAGTTTAACTTACAACAAAATGCAGCTATGATACTTTTGATCCCCATTTGATACTTGTGAAATTCCCAATTCCCAACCAAAACACCTGAGTCACTGCTCAGGTACCAAGTAGCCACAGTGGGCTGACCTTTATCCTGCATCGGCTTCCTATTATCACTGCTGGGAATTGCTGGTAGCAGAAACTGCTCCTTCCAGACATGCCCTCGTACAGCTGTTTGCCCATAACAAAAGCAAAGGATAATTCCATGCTCTATACTGCTCTTCAAATCCAATGCTGGTCTTCCTATATACATACATATATATATATATATAAAAACCTCAAACTATTGTAGCTATGTTTTATTTCTTCCTCATAAGGCACTGAATAGGCACCAGGAGAAGAGGGTTATTCTGTCTGGAAGGCTAAGTACGTATTTTATGCTGTGCCGTAACATTTCTTTCAACAAGCCTTTCACTCTTCCATGCTTATTTTTATCTGAGGGGGAAAAGATATTGAAGACAGAAATTTTCCATGCACTGAAAGCTATATTCTTTTCGAATAAAGTTTCCAGAGGCCAAAATGAAACAAACATGAAGAACTTATCAACAGCTGTTTTATCTATTGTGCTTTGTTTGACATGGTTATGTGCATCTCCCTCAAGGTTCACTGCTTTAAACAATACAAAGGTTAGTTTTATGTAATACAGAAACAAATGTTTCAGTGTGCTGGCGTGGTTAATTTAAGAGCTTTATTTCCACAGTTCTTGATACTAATAACATTCTCCACTCCAGCCTGTCTCCCCTTTTGGGAAAGGAAACAGTTCTGTCCTGCTGGAATCTGACCCTTGGTCACTGTGTACAAGCTGTGCCAGGTGAAAGAGCTGTATGGAAACGGAAATAAAAACATTAAATGTAAGTGATTCTCTATAACTGGAGTGGATTTTCAGTGCTCCAGTCACATGTACAAGAATGACAAGACCTGCAGGGATAAACTTTCCAAGTTCCTAGGGAGAATGTCTCCTCAAAGCCAAGATGGATGAACTTGGCTTCATTGCCTCTGGACTCCCAGGGCTGAGCACTGCCTCGCAGGGACTCAGACACAGGGCCTGTTCTCCCAGATTCCCAGTCACCCTTCCCACCGCTCAGCACTTCCATACCTAAGCAAATTTGACCATCCGTGCTATCTTTCTCTTTTTCACTTTACATCTCCCTCTGTCTTCCTCTCACCTTCCCACATTGTTGCCCCTTCCCTTTGCAACAATATTGCCTCCCTCTAGCACCCTTGCTGATCCTTATTTTCCCCTCTTTCTCGGGTTCAGACTATCAGTCCCTTCTCATTCCTCCTGGATGTGCTATTGCTGGCTGTTCTCTTCCAATAGCCAGCAGCTTGTAGTTTAAGTAATACTCAGTCCCTCCCAACATTTAAGGTGCTTTAGGAAGCTATACTGAACACCCTGTAATTGCATCAAGTAACTGATCTGCAGCAGACCCACATATGAACAGGATATGCACCTTTGCAGCCTGGGAATCTCTTCTATAATCTACTTCCAGCTCAGATGCCTGGGTCATCCTCTCTGCCTTCCCCACTGTGCCACCCTCATATCACTGCTGCTGTTGGAAGCAGCGGATCAGCAGCAGTGACATTCATCAGAGCAGCAACAGCGACAGCACCAGAAAAGAAGTTATTTACAAATCAGAACCTAAAAGTGGGGGGCAACACATATCAGCCTATAATTCCCATTTCATAGGCATTAGAGAGCAGGGTTTTTTTTGATCCGCTTCGTCTGAGCAGTGGAAAGAGCCATACCTAAAATACCCTTGAAAGTTAAAAGAAATCAGTGTAAAACTAGTGTTGACTGCACCTAGGTCAATCACCACAACATGTTATCAGACTAATATAAAGACCTGGGCATGGTGAAATATGACAGGGCCCTCAGCTGCCCATGTTGGAAGCCTAATAGCAGGTATAAGTCAGCACAGCCCCTAGGCTACTCTTAATTCACATACCTGAGTTGGGATGGCAGCTGGAATGGGATTAACAATATAGCTTGCTGTCTTGTGCTAAGAAGACTCTAATTTATCATTAGAGTGATGGCTCAACCAGCTGCCCATCAGTGTAACACTGCAGCCGCTTGTTCACCGCAACTGGAATTCGGTTCCCAACACATGTTATCCAGCCTCCTCACCACGGAGTCTGAGGGTGGGTACAGCAGACTCGGTCTGGGATAAAACTAACGCGTTTCATTAAGATGTACAAGAGAAAGCTGCTTTGGAATGTTGAGTTTCACCTGGATGGGAAATACTAGTATTGTCATCAGTTGTTTGAGTCTTTAAGGAGGAAGCAAAGGAAGACTGCATAAAAACATCTGGCTGATGAGCGCGCAGCCCTTACCTTCCGAAACAGAGAGCTCGGCCAGTTTGTGCGGCAGGTCTGAAGTCCCTGCACCAGCAGGAGAGCCCAGAATATCTGGTAGGGCGTTCCGGCGTCCTGCCCTTCCTGAGGCTGCAAAATCTGTGACCACAGGCTCCACATCAGTCATTGCTGACTTCTTTCCTCATAGCAACATCTGCGTATAGAGCAAAGATAAAAAGAAAACAGCTGTAGCCTGATAAACATGAAGTTCTTCAAGAGCGATGCTAATCACCTACTCCACAATACAACAGCCATGGGCTTTGCCTGGTAGGTCTTTCATTGGTAAATGTCACACAGCACAATACGGGGAGCCAAAGCTTTGTCTCTGCTCCAGGAAAAAACAGAAAAAAAAAGGCAAAAAAGAATCCTTCTGCGTTTCATTATGTTTCCATCTGCACCTGCACACCAGCACAAAAACTAACAGTGTGAATTGCTCTTTACCTGCAAGAAGCCTGTAAAGAGTCAGCCACAGACCTTTCTAACAGACACCTGTACATCTCTTTTTGTTACGACCCTTCCTCACTCATTTTAAGTGCTTATGCCAGATTAGCACTTGGATGGGAACTGAAACTTGATCACATTGTCTCTGAGAGGCAGCACATTTTCTTTATTATGAATCTTGTTTAGGCTGAAACAAAATCCTTCCACAGGGGAGTAAATTATGCAAAAGAGCCTTCTCTGATAGAGCCTGCTCAGATAACTACAAACAAAAATCTCCATAACATTTCTTTATCCTGAAAATAGGAAGTCATTTTCTTCCCTCTATTTTTACAGAAATACCTTGTCGGCTTAGTTTACCCTCATCTTGTGAATGTGACTTTTTTCTAATAAATAATAATTTAACCCCAGAAATAACAGACCCAACAGTGCTCTATTCACTCAATGCCTGTTGCAAAGTCCACTGAGCTGAGTGGTAAAACTCTGGCAGACTAAATCGGATTTTGGATGAGATGCAGGTGTGTGTGCAGGATCACACCCCAGGGCAGCAGCTGAAATGAGAACACCTGTAGGAGGAGGCAGTAGTAGTGCTTAGCTGCATGGAGCCACATGGATAATCTGTGAAAACTGCAGTTAGTGACTGTGTTATCAAGAATCACAAAAAACTACCATAGAAGAATTATACATAATAATTTCTGATAGTTAAAAGTGTTATTTCTAGTAATTAGACATGAATTGCTCAATTAATATTTTCTTGCCATGTATGAGTGTGGGTCTTAACATGAGATCCCAAGTGCTGTCTCTTTGCGTAAAAGAGGTCAGTACTTTACACAGGAAGGGACAGAGACAGGGTTGGAGATTCATCTGATAGACTATCAGCTTTTGATTGACAAGAGGCCATACTTAGAAGAAGACATGTTAAGGAAAGCTTCAATTATTTTATTTTTTTCATTTATGAAATGAAGCGCCATACAATCATCTTTATGAAATTTTTACAAGGTACAGAAATATTAGTGCGCTCATTTCTTGGACAGAAGCTTGGGCAGAGCTTTGACGGTGATGCTGACCTTGTATTTCAACCAAAAAGAACATTCTCCTTTTCTCTCTTAAACTTACTACCCACTGTCTCAGTCCAGCAGAAACAAATAATCTTAAAACTTCTTTATATCTCTTAAATGCACTAATGTTTCTTGCCAGGAAACAAAAGCATGAATAAAACCAGCAAGTCTGAAGAATGACTTGAACATGTAAATAACGCACTTTCTTTAACGGATGTCCATAACCGAAAGTCCTGACCTAGTGAGTTATTTTCAATCCCACATGAAAGCAGTCAGGTCAAGTCAAAATAAACCTTTTCCATAAGCAGTAGAACTGTAAAAGCTGTAAATGGACATTCTAGAAAGTTCCACTTCTGAGAAAATATACAAGATGAGTTCTGATATTCTAGTTTAGATATAGCATTCTATAATGTATTCATTAAAATAGGTGACAGGATATACCAAAAATAAGGAGAGTGAATCAAAATGTACAGACCCTGGCCCATAGCTTTCTGTGGGTGTTTGTATTCATTGTAGTTGTGCTAAGTATAGTTCCCTCAAGAGCACGTAAAAGGACTGTAAATTATACAGAGCGGAACAGAAACTACCCAGGGCCTCCCTCTGCTTGGTGAAGCTGTTAACCCCTGTTTCCAGTGCTGTTATAGCTGCTGCATTTTGGGTTCTGCAGTTCAGTGGGACAGTCCCGTTATGAGCTGACTCTTATTCACATAGAGGTCTAAAGCAAACTGACCTTGGTATCACAACCCAACAAAGACTTGCTCAAACCTGAGGACCTTTCTCTCTAGCCCATTTCTTTCTCCCATGATGTAATCTCCCTTCACTGCATAATATGAGGCCACTTTGAAAGACAATAAAGGACACAGTCTGGCATGCTTTCATGTACTTGAATTCTGATTTATGTATTTGATTAAAAAATTGTGCAGAGACAAATCTTAGGACATTTGTCAGAGAGGAAATCAGCCTGCCATTAGCCATCAATCTGGTAGCCACAAGTTAAATGTACTATCTGAAAATAATAAAAGGGCACTATCCTTTTATATTTAGTAGATGCTATTCTTTTACATTTATTAGTTGCCACTACATTTTTGTCTGTGTTTTCATTACTGCACTTCAGGTATCTGAGACTGAGTGCTGGGTTCAGAAGTTAAGTGCCAGTCACTGAGCTAGGACACTTACCATTTTTAAGGGGGCAGGGGGCTTATAGGATGTTCTCTATGATTATTTGAAAGAAGCGGGATTATTCCAGCAGGCTTAGAAATGACATTATAAATCAAAACTTAAGTCCATTTTGACACTATCCCTTCCCTCCAACATATGACAGTCCATATTCACAATAAGTCACTACTGTACAATATATAAAACATACTTATTTCTTTCATGCTGGAAGAAATCTGTTCCATTTCATTCCAGTGCTCTCTTGCAATAGTATTTCTAAGGCCTCCACCCAGGTAAGGGTGCAGAGCTCCTCCACTCTTCCTCTGTTTTCTAGCTTTATTTTTTTTTAATCATTTCTATCAGCAGATATCTTTTTTGAGGCTGGCATCTTCTTACATATTTTATGTCTAGCATTCTCCATGCTTTCTTACAGGCTAAATAATAATCACAGTTTTCATAGCATCTGTTTTCCCAGTTCCACTCCTCCTCCTGATTCCAACATCTCTGTCAGCTTCACTGAACATATTTCACTTAAGACTTATCCAAGTTAAAGATGGTTACAGCTTGCCAGTGCCAGCATGTAGTTGCCTCTCTCAACTTTCCCAATTATTGCTGTCATTTTCCTCCCTCGTCACTGCTCACCAGACTGGAGACGGTACATAGTTCTAAAAGAAGAGTGGCAGAATTCCCAAGCAGAAGATTCCCTGCTTTCCTGTCTCCTTTTTCAGTAGCAAAGAGCAGGCAGCCCAAAGGCAAGAGAGGGGAGGACCTGGTAAGAAGTGGGGTCAGGTGAGGAAGAAGACTGTTGCAGAGGGTCAGCAGTAGGAAGACAGATGAACTTCCCACAAAAAAATAAAAAAACCCTCTCCTACTGAAACACAAGACTGAAGACTTTGACAGGTGTGATAAATTACAAAAGGTACCCCAAATACTACTGCATGGATACTGCATAGGAACACACTGTTTTTTTATTCCATTGCCTGGCCATGACACGGTGCTGAGTGGTGGTGAGGGAGTACTAATTTTATCTATAATAGAGCCACCTGGAAATGCTGTTGGACCACGGATGGCACAACAGATCATTTCACTATACGAGGGGGAAGGAAACAGTCAGTTCCAACCGAAAATAAAAACTGATTAGTGTATCTATGTGACATTTGAAAAAGTGTCTTCAGACAAAACAATGGCATGCAAGCTACCGTTTTTTCCCTCTTGGGGGAAAATGAGTCATGCAGCTGATAAAAAATTATTTAAAGTAAATGACAAAGGCAAAGAACAAATAAGTCTCTTGAAACTAGCATGATGGTTTTGTTGAGGATCGAGAAGAAGAGTGCTTCACAGCTCTCAGCTCTAACTGCTGCCACAGTCCACACTAAATGTCAGTGCTGTCTCTCCCTTACCCCATCTGTTAGGAAGTAGATAAACCACCACCGTACATATTTGTGAAAGCTCTTTTTTCTTCTGATCTTTCTTCTGACATATACAGGGACAAAATACTGGTGCTGTTCTGCTTGGAAGGACAAACTTTTCCTCAGGAAATGTCAAGAGGTTCCTGACACTAGTATTGCTGCCACTCCATGCAGAAGGTGCAAAGACCAAACACATCATTCCTTGCTGCTCAAGACACTCCTGTCCTTTCAGAAAGTTCTCTCTTAAGTCTTATGAATAGCCTGTGTCTGCACTATCAAAGAGAAAGTTACACTTTCCAAACACAGTTTTTTTTGAAGTTTTTTTTTAGTAAGAACAAACTGTAAATAAGGAACACCTCTCACAAACACTGGAAAAACAGAACAGCAAAATGAGACTGTCCACAGCCAGACTGACTGAATTTCTGTCTTGATGGTCTGTTACTAAATTTTCAACTTCATTTAAACATCTTTATTCAGAAAAAAAAAAGCTTTGTTTTTTCATTTGTAAGCAATAACAGTGCTCTTCAAGCCCTTTTCCCCCTAAAAACCTGCATGTTCAAAAGAGTTTCCAAACAATGTCATCTGACAACTTATTTAATGAGATGCTTCCCACAGTGCAACTGCGAGGAAAACCACATCTCCTTGCAGTTGCTGGGCTTTCACATCCTCTTATGCTGCAACTACCTCCCGATGGCTTTGCTTCCTCTTCCTAAAAATGCCACCTAGAATTATAACGTTTTCATTATATGGGCTAACATAATCCTTCTGCTTTCTTCTGAAACAGTCCTGGACCACTTAAAAGGAAAAAAGCCACACACATTCATGCCTTTAAGGAATGCAATTCAGAGATTGCTGCAAAGACTAAATGTAAGTTGGGCACTTGCACAACAGTTTTTGTGAGAAAATCACTGCTACGTGGTTTTACATGTGAATAAAATTTGTAACATACTCATAAGCCTAGTACAGGGAATCACACAGAAGCGTGAGTGGTCTATACCATTTCTATAGTCAAATACAGGAGATTTTACTGTGTTCAGCACTTAATACACAGGACCACACATTTCATAGTAATTGCCAACCAGAAGCAAGATAGCTAACAAAAATTAAAAGAGAAGTACTCAGGAAAAAAAAATCCCCAGCTTTACTTTTTCTGATACATTTCTAAAGTCAAATATGAAATCCTTTTACTTTTTCATGTCAGAAAGCTCATTTGGCTTTCCAGCAGCTATGGAGATGGTCTCTCCACTGCGCGTTTGCACAGCAATTCATGAGTTGTTTCCCCATACATCCTGTCTCAGGGAATCTACAATGCAAGAGCATGTCTGAGTCTTTCTATACATTCTGTCTCAGTCTGAGATGCTTTAGTATATATCTCATGTGATGTTCTTGGGATGACGTTTGAAAGCTTGGCATGTTGTATGACAGGTTTTCATTTTTGTTTCTTCCCAACGTAGGCAAATATCTATTTTCTTACTTGGTTCTTCTGCTCTGGGCATGTGAGCCACTTTACCTTTGCCTCACCGGTAATATCATTAGATGCAAAAATGACCTTCATACACAATTTTCGGTCCTTTTTATCGCTTAGTCACAAATTGGTCAACTTGGGATACTATGACTACATCATTTCTCTATTCCCTGCCTCGGAGATCTCAGAAGCATTGAATGAAGTCCAAGATCTTCATCGTGTTGCCCAGGTGCTCAACAATTTGAGGTACAGAATCTGAAAGTTTGGCAAAGCCATACAATACAACCAGGAAGGGTCAGTTTGACTCCTTGATGTAACAGAATTTCTAGATAAATCTTGTCCTTGCATTCTTTAAGAGCAGTTTGTAAGAGTGGCATTCTTTAAGAGGTTTATTGATATACAGAATAAAACAAGTTTACTGTGAGCTGTGTTTGACAGCGAGTACATGCAGTGCTCTGATTCCCATAAGAAAATATTACAAAACTAATAATAGTATCAAGTGATGATACAAATTTCCAACTGTGAAAGAAAAGAAGGGAAAGAAAGGAAAAGGTCATGATACTGACAACTGAATCAGAAGTTATCTGCAGCAAGTAATAAACGAAGTGTCACTAGCTGAAGGCAGTCAATACCGGGCAAGAAAGCAAGTCACATTGCAGGGTCTCCAGCTGACAAGAGCAGTGATAGCCACGAGCCTCAGTCAGCTCCACAGGAAACGCACGGCAGCACCAAGAAAAGTCTGATGCATCAGCTATGCTGGAAAGAAATTGTATTTGTTCCCTCCTATGGAATAAAAATTGACATTCCATGGAAAAAAATCAAACCGAATTCCTCCTCCTGTATTTTGGCCACTCATCCTCGCACAGTTTTCATTTCCTGTGGTAAATCAGTGTGTAAATATTTGCTGTTCCCACGTATATGCAGGACGCTTGACGTTCAGCCACAGTGCCCCATCCTTCCAACGAAAATTAGGTCCAGCCTGATATCCAAGAGAAGCTCTCCCACCAGCAGGAAGATGCTTGAGGAGTAATTTAGGAATTATTTAGACATCCTTTCTTACTGGCTAATTTACCACAGTCTCTTTACTTCATTCTCTCTCATATCCTTGTCCTCTCTGGGTTGTGAATTATTTGAGCAAGAATCAAGTTTTTTTCTCTCTCCTTTGTTACATGTTGCTCCAGAATCCCAGGAACTTTTCCTGAAACATGGGTAAATAAATGGCTATGCAATCTGGTTACGCTTATGTCAGTACTGTATTCTCTATTAGAGTTTAAGGGTAGTTTAGATCTCTGCTTGCTCTTTCTGCAGAAGAAAAATACTGAAAACAAGAGGAAGAGGCTGAGATAGCAAACAGCTTGTGACATATTTTAGTTCACTCACATTATGCACTCCAATAAGGCACTTAGTGCAGTACAGTATAAAAGGCAACTGAGAGAAGATTCATTTATAATTTAGCACATGTATCTAAGAACAGGACGATCCTAAGCACATAATGAGCATACGTAGGCACCCAAATCCTCTTAATGGAGAATGCCCTAGTCTACTCGTGATCTCACTGAGATGACTGAGGAACATTTCCACCAAGGCCAGAGTGAATCACAACACATCAGTATGGACAGGGAGGTCCCTAGGAGCTGAGATCCACCTGGGAATTCCTAGAGGAGTCACCAAGGGCACCTAGCAGGAATGCTGTCGGCACAAAGAACTGCAGGTCAGGGAGTGCAAGGAGAGAGGCACCGGTGTCTGAAACCGCTTCTAGGCAGAGAGAAGAAGAGATTACCTGAGGGTCTACCTCAGAGAAAGACAGAAACAGGAGAAAAGGAGAGCTCTGGAACCTTATTGAGACAAAGGAAAGGAATCACATAAAAAGGAGGTTATTTGGACAGCAAACGGGAGGCAGAGAGGGAGAGCCACGATAAATTTTGGGGAGCATCTCAGGAGACCCATTTTGCTGGAGGACAGGCAGAGCGACGAGGCACTATGGTCCTCTTCCAGTAGAACCTATAGATTAGCAGCCAAGTCTTGTTGAACTGCCGCCAGCCTTTGTGCATTTGAGAACAGAATGACTCCTACAGGGCCGTGTGTGACTCCTCAGGGGAACGAGCGGGTGCAGCACGAGCTCCTGCCCAGACGCGCCTCACATCTGCCCGGCCCGCAGCTCCTGGCCAGGCAGCAAAGCCTTTCCTGCGGAAAGACTAAGTGAGCTGAGCAAAGACTAAGCGAGCTGAGGGAAGACTAAGCAAGCTGGGCCTGTTTAGCCTGGAGAAGAGAAGATTGAGAGGAGATCTGATCAACATGTACAAATACCTGAGGGGAGAATGTAGGGAGGATGGGGCCAAACTCTTCTCCGTAGTGGCCAGTGACAGGACAAGGGGTACTGGGTACAAGTTGAAACACAGGCAGTTCCATCTCCATGTGAGGAGGAACTTCTTTGCTGTGAGGGTGCCAGAGCCCTGGCACAGGCTGCCCAGAGAGGCTGTGCAGGCTCCTCCTCTGGAGATCTTCCCAACCCGCCTGGCTGCCGCCCTGTGCCCCGTGCTCTGGGTGTCCCTGCTGGAGCAGGGGGGCTGGACTGGATGATCTCTAGAGGTCCCTGCCAACCTCAACCACCCTGTGATTCTGCGAAAGCCCTGCTCCAGGCTTCCAGCAGCCTCCCAGAGGCAGACGGAGGTTTGAAGAAAGGGCTGTCTCGCCACTGAGAAGCTCCCAAGCCCAGCAGCAGCTCACGCTGTTAGGTGACAAGGGCCTGGCAGCCAGCAGGAGTCACGTGCCAACGGCACCAGGCACCTTGCTAAGTCTCTCAGTCCTTAAAACATTTGACCATCTAATTAAGAAACACGGAGAAGCTCTCAGCAGCACTTTATTGCTTTAGCTAAGTAAATGAAAGCTGACTTCTGATTTTATTATCTTTGTCATGGCCCAATAAAATTCCATAATTATGGTTTTAAGATATTATGTCTTATTTGTATGATTCTCCCTCCTGTATTTTAGCTGTATTTTTAACTTTTTGAAAAATAACAGCAAAAATATGACGAACTGATTTAATTGGTTTATAAGCACTTAAAAAAATAGATAAAGTGAAATTTAGCTCTCTGTTTTCTGGTGAAACTCAAGGAAATTTCTTTTGGCAGATTCATATCGGCTTAAATACAGTTTAACGCACACTGGTGAATACACAGTGTGCTAGAATCAACCCCAGATTGCCCTGAATCGCTCCTGGAGAGCACTGCTTCCGGCATGCAGGCTGTCAGGCTCTTAGGGGGCAGATTCAATGGCACCTTAGTGATATGGAAACCCTGTTGTGCAATCACATCCTTAAGGCTTATTCGCTGTAAAACAGGAGAGAATAGTCTCTCTTGTTTTGCTGTTTAATGTCTGCTGAACCATTCAGAAGAGATAAAGTGTAACCATATCCAAAGACCAACTCTTTTAAGTTGGACCAAAACTTTTTTTTTTTTTTTTTCATTTCTGCATTCTGGTTTTATAGCGCCACACACACGCAAGGAAACGTCACTATGTGTAGACCAAGAATTACTCAGAGCAACCAGTTCTAAAGAAAACCAACCAACCAGCACACAAACAAAAACCCCAAACACCTAAAACTGAAGTGAAAATTAGCAATTCATTACTAATTACTCATGCAGGTCTGAATATAACTTTTAAAACAAAGTCAAATAAATCCTCAACTCTCACTGAGCAATCAAAGTACATGCCTAATTATATTTTCTTAGCTTCTTCAAGCTGCAGCAAAGCGTGATTGTCATTGTCATAAGAGAGTTTCTAAATCTAACACTCTTCAGCTCTGTATTATTTGACCGGCTTCCCTAACAAGCAGCTTGAAAGGCAAAGCTATTGACAACTTTGAGCAGCTGAATAATGTTTACTGTTGTTGCAAGCGCCTATTCTACCCTATTTGCACTAGGCAACTGCCAGCCTGATAGGTGCTAGGAGATCCTGCCACCATCCCCCAGCATTTCACCCCAAACTCTCCTCCCTTTAAAGGTTTCCCATGGTTTCAGCCAACACAAGATCTTTGCTTTTGTTGTGACGCTCTGCACAGTTATTTCCCCCATGGTTATTTATTCCACGCCTCGCTTTAGTTGCTTCTATTACCCGCCAAACAATCCGGGTTTCCTGAACTAATCTTCTACCTCACTCACAAACACTTCTGGAAATATAAAAGAAAATACTTTGTTTGGCATTATTCAGTGGATAGGATGTTGGAAAGCACACCGTGTTTGCTGGATGCAATAAATGTTTAGTTAGTTAGTAAAATATTATTCTATCAGCTCAAGCGCAGTAAAAGGTCTTTCATTTTGCAAATATAAAAGTGAGTTATTATGGAATAATCCTGTAAAGCTATGTTAACCTGGAGCAGATTTGGTATACTCAAAAGTTTGTCTATTTTTTTCCAATTACATTTTTCTAGTTATTAGAAGATATTTTCTCTAAAACCATAGTGTTGATCATGTCTTTAGGCTCAAAGGTGCTGGAAAGTTCTGCAAAATCACTTTGGCTCAGTCTTCTCTCAGAGGGATTCTCACTGGGATTTTCACAGCAGTCTGACAACTTCTAAGGGAGCCCCAACACAAAACAGCTATTTGACACATGAATTCTAATATAATGTAAGTCGAACTAACTCTGGACTGCAAGTCACTGTGTTGCACTGAATCACCCCTTTATGAGCTACCAAAGTTTCCTGCTACTGTGCTTGGCACCTCAGTGACTTCAACACTTAAAAAAAAGGAAAAATAAGGAGAACATATCGCTACATTTGCAGAATTTATGTTCTACTACTTTTCTGCATTGTGTTCTAAAGTTATCTTTTACATTTGGATCTCTCAACCCCATCCCCCTTCTTCTGCTCTGTATGTTGCATATATACTTTTTATAGATGCAAATATATATTTTATAGCACATATTTTGCTTCATATATAAAAGTTTTCCAATATCAACATCAAATCAATCATTTTTCATTTTGTTTTCCTAAATTCATCATGTTTATTCTAATACAATTCCACCCTGCTCACACTCCCTGAAGCAGACCTGTTCAATCTTGATTTTAATGAAACTAGAGAGAGAAAAATCTGCCTCATCCTATGGTGACTCAGTCAAGAAAATAGACTGGGATTTTAGAATACTGTCTTACTTTAAGCCTTATAATTTAAGTTAAATAATGACCTTGATTCACAAGGCTTTGCAATTATATCTGCAGAATATTTTACAAGTTAGAAAACTAACTAATTCAATCAATTACAATTCACTGAAATATACTGATACGATAAGTTCAGGTTTTGATTCTGCAGTTATGTATATATTTAACTTTATCTAGATGAGCAAACTGAACGGGCTTCACTCTCAGGAGTGAATGCTATGCACATGTTTAAAAATCACATGCAAATCATATTTGAACCAATCTAAGAACTGAAAGGCTTCTTCCTTCCGTTCAAATTTGCTAATAAAGAAAGGAGATAGAACTAGAAACGTGCTCTTTGGTGTTCACTTAGTGTTGGCTCTTTAGTGATTGCTGAGTCAGATTTGTCCCACTCAGATCTGGAGATGAGGATTGTCTCCAGTGGATCAGACATCTGCCAGTACAGTTCCTTGGTTATCTGCCTGCACTAGCAAGCAAATGGCTGAATTTTAATAGAGACATCTCAGAGTATTTATGCACGTGTGCAGACTTGGCAAGTCTCAGATTTACTTATCTGCCGGAACATTTAAAAGTTGTGAGAAAAATGTATCTAAATTTTCCACATGATAGAGAATATGGGAGCACAAATATTTAGAGCACCATATCCCTAAATTTTATGGAAATAGGTATGATCTACCCTGCTCCACTGAATAGCACGCGTGAAACAGAATTTCAAATAAATAAAAAAAAATACCTGTGAACTCACAATCTCTTGAGGGTTAGTGATGGAAACAAATATACTATATGATTAGCCATGGTACGCACTAAGAACTTCTTCCCTGTAACTTTTTCTGGATGAATTTCACCCTTTAGTTGAAGAGTTTAACTGCAGTATTCTACTTGCTCCTGCCTTCCTATTTTTAGATGACTCCATTTGTTTCCTCTGTTTTTCCAGAATCGATAAAATTGATCAGAGCAATTTATAAACCATCCTGCTTTCATACCATCTCAGAGTGTGTCTCTTTTTCCCCAAGAGAATAGGCCTAATAGGCAAAAATCATACCATTTCTAAGCCTAAACAAGTCAATGGAATTACACTTGGGATTTATTTGGTTTAATTTCTTTAACTTTTCAATATACTTCCATCTTATGCAGGTATGAATCATCTCTATTACCTCTCAATGCTCTTACTTGAGAACATTAAACAGCCTTTTGAGAGTTAGTTCAGTTATAGACTATTTTAGTAAAATAGATGTATTTCAGTCAAAATGCTAGTAAAATATACTTAAGCAATGATTTTATTGTTTCCCTGTGCCTATTAGGCAAGGGGGGGAACTAACTGTCACAAAAAAGTCAACTTTGTTGACTTTGTAAAAAGCAAACCCCTACCTCCAAATATGTCCTGTTGACCAAGCACAGGCACATACAAACTAAACAGTCATTTCCAAGCCATGTACTTGGCTGTCAGTCAGATAATCTCCACGTGGTTGAATTAATGTATTTGTAATTAATTCAATTATAAATAGTTCTCATTAATGTAGATTACTTTCGAAGAGCCTTTTCCATTTGGGTAAATGATCCTTCAGTAAACATGCCCTATTACCAAAACACCTTAATAAGTGCTCTAAAAAAGAACCAAGAAAAAATATATATCTCAAATGATGATAAGGCTGTGAAAACAACCAATACCAACAGGATCATTTAAAAGATGAAAAGGAGAAAAGAAAAAACTGTTTCCTTTTCATAAATGCCATGATTCAAGTACAACAAAATCCTTTAAGCTATTTTTTTGGCTGGAATGCAACCAAGCGCAGTACTTCTGTTTAACTCGCTTAATCTACGTGGGCCACTGGAACTTAAGGAAAGGTGGAGGGGTGGAAAACACCATATTAAAAGTAGAAGGAACAATCAAGTCTCATTTTAGGACACTAACAATAGGACTAATATCCTGTCCTACAAACATTAGTTGACAGTCACTTGCTTCCTTGGTTTAAGAGTTTAACAATAAGCTTTCTATTTCATTGGTTTTATTATTTTTAACGGTTTTGTCTGCTATATTCTGAACTGGAGATGGGTTTAATTTTGGCCTATCAAACTCAGCAATTATTTCACAAGGAGCAGCAAAAGGGACAAGCAAGATATTTCCTAAAGTGTTAGGAGGCTGGGACACCCCCAGGTCTCGCTCGTCTCTATCCCAGATGGGTTCCTCTGCATTTTCATTTTGCACTTTGGCCAAGATGGTCACAGAATCACAGAATCACAGGATGGTTGAGGTTGGAAGGGACCTCTAGAGATCATCCAGTCCAGCCCCCTGCTCCAGCAGGGACACCCAGAGCACGGGGCACAGGGCGGCAGCCAGGCGGGTTGGGAAGATCTCCAGAGAAGGAGCCTGCACAGCCTCTCTGGGCAGCCTGTGCCAGGGCTCTGGCACCCTCACAGCAAAGAAGTTCTGCCTCACATGGAGGTGAAACCTCACGTGTTTCAACTTGCACCCATTACCCCTTGTCTTGTCACTGGCCACCACCGAGAAGAGTTTGGCCTCATCCCCTTTACATTCTCCCCTCAGGTATTTATACATGTTGATCAGATCCCCTCTCCATCTTCTCTTCTCCAGGCTAAACAGGCCCAGCTCCCTTAGCCTTTCCTCATACGATAGATGCTCCAGTCCCTTAATCATCTTTGTCCCTCTACACTGGACCCTCTCTAGAAGCTCCATGTCCCTCTTGTGCTGGGGAGCCCAGAACTGCCCCCAGTACTCCAGGTGCAGCCTCACCAGAGCTGAGCAGAGGGGCAGGATCCCCTCCCTGTGCCTGCTGGCAACACTCCTTCTGGTGCAGGCCAGGAGCCCATTGGCCTTCTTGGCCACGAGGGCACGTTGCTGCCTCCTGGTTAACTTGTTGTCAACCACGACTCCCAGATCCCTCTCCGTGGAGCTGCTTTCCAGCCGGTCAACCCCTAATCTGTCCTGGTGCCTGGGGTTATTCCTCCCCAGGTGCAGGGCCCTGCACTTGTCCTTGTTGAACCTCATGAGGTTCCTCTCTGCCCAACTCTCCAACCTGTCCAGGTCCCTCTGAATGGCAGCGCAGCCCCCTGGAGTGTCGGCCACTCCACCCAGTTTGGTATCATCTGCCAACTTGCTCAGGGTGCCCTCTCTGCCCTCGTCCAAGTCTTTGATGAACAAGGTGAACAGCACTGGGCCCAGCACTGCTCCCTGCGGGACACCACTGGCCACAGGCCCCCAACTAGACTTGGCCCCATTTATGATCACCCTCTGGGCTCTGCCATCCAGCCAGTCCTCAATCCACCTCACTGTCCACTTGTCCAGTCCACACTTCCGGAGCTTTCCTATGAGGATGTTATGGGAGACAGTGTCGAAAGCCTTGCTGAAGTCAAGGTAGACAACATCCATGGCTCTGCCATCGTCCATCGAGCCGGTCACCTCATCACAGAAGGCCAGCCACAGAGGCTGTGCAGGAGAGCGGGAATCCTCCCAAATCAATTCCCCCCTAGCTTCCCAAGGGATGAAATGTCAGCCCTGTGTCCCCTCTTCCTACCATCCTGTGCTAAGCACTTTCTCTCCTCTTTTTTTGTCTCTTCTGCCTGAACATCCTGGACTACAACAACCACCTCCTCCAGCCCTGCGCTGACAGCACGTCGGTGCTGAGGAAAGAGGCTCTTGCAAGAACCAATTTAGGGTTGAGGTTAAGAATTAATTTTCAAAGTCTTTATGCTTCTATGGTTACGCATAAGATTTTATATTAAACTGCCACTGCAAGCTATCTGGGCAGTGAGAAATCTTATGAAATTCAACAAAGACAAGTGCAAGGTCCTGCACTTGGGCAAAAATAACCCCGGTCACCAGTACAGGCTGGGGACCGACCTGCTGGAGAGCAGCTCTGCAGAGAGGGACCTGGGC
>VZSV01000023.1:1895999-1936254 GCA_013398735.1 Nothocercus julius | reverse complement strand
GAGAGAGCTGGGCCTGTTCAGCCTGGAGAAGAGAAGGCTGAGAGGAGACCTGAGCAGTGTCTATCAGGACCTCAAGGGAGGCAGTGAGGAGGATGAGGCGGCCTCTGCTCAGTGGTGGCCACTGTCAGGACTGGAGGAAACGGCCACAAACTGAAGCACCAAAAGTTCCACAGGAACTTTAGGAAAAATTTCTTGCCAGTGAGGGTGCCAGAGCCCTGGCACAGGCTGCCCAGAGAGGCTGTGCAGGCTCCTTCTCTGGAGATCTTCCCAACCCGCTTGGACGCCGTCCTGAGCCACCTGCTGTAGGTGACCCTGCGTGTGCAGGGGGGTTGGACTAGATGATCTCTAGAGGTCCCTGCCAACCCTAAGCATTCTATGATTCTATGATTCTTAATATGCCTCCACACCCTTTGGCCAGCATGTATACCTGTGTTAAAATGTAAGTTCAGGAACGGCTGAATGCTCAGAAACAATTATTTTTTTTCCATCTGCAAAGCTAATGATCTCCTCTAAAATTTCTATGAGCTCTGAACATTTCCTTTTTTAGCTTTGCCACCATGATCATATTACATCCTGACACCCAGCAATGTAAATTCATCTCTCTCCTTTTTTTTTTTTTTTCATGCTAATCTCTCACAAGTGGATCTTTCCCCATTTTGTCTTATAAAGCACAGACAAGAAGAGAAGGAAAATAGATAGCCATTATCAATGAGCCAATCTTTTTGTAGACTGATATTTCTGCTTGTAGACAGACTGGAACCAACATAAAGGCACTTCTGGAGGACATTCTACAAAGTTTTATCTTCCCCACAAACACACAGACCAAACTGCACTACTTAATGGAAATTCCATGGGAATTTTTGTTGCAGAAGTATTGCACTGAGCTTTTCAAAACTAAACCCTGGAAATTACCCTAAGTTACACTTAAAAATCTATGTAGATTCTGTCAATATTGTTATAGTACTCAAAATTTTTACTCATTTTATACACTACCACTTACATCTGCATTAAGACCTGTATCCTTGAAAGGTCAAAAACAAAAATAAAAATGATGCTTGTCATGCTTTCCTATTGAAAGGCTATCTTTAGAGAGATATACTTTTCTCTTCTAAACTCCACTTAAAACTGGAACCGAGCAAATCCTCCTGCACTTCATCTTTTGACTGTCCCATTAATCTGGAATAGCGGATGGTGGCATTGTTTTCTTTCTGCAGATGATGCCTTTTTTTCTCAAAGAACTCCTGACGCCATAGTATCCATGAGAAACAGTTTTCTATGATTTTTTTTATTATATTTTCATAGCTCACTTTAAAAATAACCATTTGAAAGGTTTGCTTTATTCCTACCTTGCTTTTTCTTTCTCAAAAATGCAGAAATAATTCCAAATTTTCTTAGAAGCAGACCATCAGATCCAGCCTTTCACCAAGCGGTTCTGTATGCTGCATTCCTTTCCAAACGCAGGCTTGGCAATCCGCATCTGAAGGTCCCCACGGAGAGTGGCTCTGCCCCGTTTCGCCCCGTGGATCACGCTAACTCTCCGCAGAAGGAAGAGGCGACAGGCAGGGAAACTGCACCCGACTCTGCACACACAGGGCAGAGGCCAGTCTTCTGGTGGAGAGCAGTGGCAGCCAAAAGACCAAGTATGAACATATACTCTCCAGGCAATAAAAAAACCCCAAAAAACTAACTAACCTAATTTATTAAGCCAACAAAAGTTCTAAATCTGGTGCTTAGTGTTTCAGATGGCCTAGAAAAGCTGAGACAACTTCTGAAGCATGCGAAAGCCCAGCAAGCAGGATAATGTCAGCAAGGCAAAGAGCATTTAAATAAAAGAATGCTTTTCTATTTGCTTTGCTTGTCGAGAGCAGTATGCAGACATGCCTAACTTTAAAGTTCAGGGGAAATGAAATGTGGTTATGAATCTTGTAAGACACTTTAAACAACAGCTTAAAATGAATAGTGCAATTGGTAGAATACAGCAGATGAATAAGAGCGTAAGAAAAAAACAACTTACAAGACAGCAAAAGGAGGTCGAAGAGTACTAGAGATACGGAAAAACAACTGGAATATGATCTCCATGTCTGTCTTTCAGCTGACCACAGCAAAATGCCACAGGAAAGCTGAATTGTTGACACAACAGAAACAAAACTTGAGCACATTTCCAATACCTAAATATGCATTCACATACAGAAGGACAAGTCTCACAGGTAGATTCCTGTACTTCAGCATTTCCATTTAGGGCATTTCTGCTATAAAACCAAGATTTGTGGCCTCAGTCCTCAACAACAGTGCCTTAGAGTGAACTCTCCTTGCCCCAACAAAGCAGGGGGACTCTCTGTGTGGACTGTGCTGCTACAGTCACCGCAGAGGTTGCAGGACCCTGGGTAAGAAAGCAATCTGCTTCTATTCAAAGGCAGGGTCTATTCTGCTACCAGAAGCTGTAACGCAGAACCCACCCATAACAAATCATGATGACACTATGGCGCAAAAAAGTGCTTTCACACTTGCATGAGATAAAAAATATTTCCCATCCAACTTCCAGCAAATCTTTACAACACATCTAATATTTGAGCATCTATACATACTGAGTTGTACAGCACTCAAAAAGGTAACCTGGAAATAACCACACTGTTTCATTTTGGATTAGCTTTCAGCTGTTTTGCATGGAGACCTGGCTGGCTTGCAGCGAAGTGTGTCACCTACTGCAGTCAGTTGGCCAATTCGGCTCATTTTTGTCCCTCCCTGCGTGACATGAGGGGCACCTAAAAGCTCACGGTTCAGGTAGGTGCTTTTGGTCCCACAGCATGGTCTTTCTGGATGTGAACTAAATGAGAAGGATACCTCTAGAGCTGTCAGCAAACAGAGAGGAACGTCCAGGAAGGTAACGGCAGCTCTGGCTTCCAAAATCTCCTCAAAAATAACTTGCTAAGTAGCTAACACTACTATTAGAAAAGCAAACTTCTACTGGAAAAGCCTTGCTGCTTTTAAAAATCTACAAAGCTGAAACAATTTGAAACTATACAAATAAAAAAGGCCTCTCTGTGCAAACTACGTCAGCAGGAAAAAAAAAGAAAAAAAGAACGCTGAAGAAAAATGATCTTCTCAATCAAGGAAGTAACTCAACTGTTTTGTACAAGCTCGAGAAAGTCTCTACTTCACATTTTTCAAGCACTAGTCACCCACAAGTAGAGGGCTGGGAGAAAGAAGTGTTTTTATTTGCCATTGGATAGGTTTCTTCAAACACAGAGGACTCAAGCTGAGCAAAATCTTACTGTTGTAAATCCAGAGCAATGTCACAGGAGTCAGGTTCCTTTGCACGTACACCAGGACAACTGAGATCTGAGCCTTCCCACATGCTGTTCACATCATCCAGTTATTTTGTTGCTGAGGTGAAAGAAGCTTGTGTAAAATGGGACATTTTAGCAGAAGTCAGTGGAATCAAAAAGTCAGTTAGCAGAATATATCTTGCCTAGATATATAGACCTTTTTTGCACTGTCATCTCTATTTCAAATGTTTAAGCTAGACATAAAAAGGAGAGGAAAAAGAGATAAAATAACTTGTTTAAGTAATTTTTATTAGTTTAGTCTTCAAATCGTCTATGTACTTACTTGGGTATAGTATGAAGCCATGCTAAAGTCTATGCTGATCTATCCAACAGTTCAATGCCTGCCCCATATAATGTTCTTTTCCCCATATTTTCTCTTGGATGAACACTCTCTCCCTTTACGTAATACTTCATGAAACACAGCATGAATTTTGCAAAGGACTCAGAAATCACCCAACTGTTCAACACGTACTAGTTAAAGAAAATTACTCTCCAGAAAGTTAGTAGGATAATAAAACCAAGATCAGCATTTTGAAGTAAATATCAGCTCACTATAGAGACCGCTGGATTTCAAAATGCTGCCAAGTTAATAGTGCCATCCTCAACATTTTTCAAACAGTAACTAATAAAATAAAAAGTGCGTAATTTTACAGGAAAGAAACTGCAACCTTCCCTGAAGCTTTTAGGGCTTTGTAAAATTAGTTTTCTTCTTGTGCTTGTCAGTTATGCCTATTTTATTGGTTTTGTTTAATTAACATAACCCCGAAAACTTCAAGGGCACAGCCATCCTTGGCTATTGGTTACAAGATATACTTCATTTATTCTACAAGTATAGTTGGGAAGGTCGAAGCAGAAGGGAAGCTCAATTAAGAATCAGCATCCGAAGAGACTAGTGCAAGTGCAGGGAGAGAGCAAACGTTATCAGGGTCGCACACAGCTGTGATGCAGATGCAGGAAAGGGAAGGCTGTGGCTGCAATCACGTGCATGCACTCACGCAAAGTGCATGGGCTAACGTAATGGCTACAGCCTCATTCGCCTTGCCAGCCTCTCCTTGTTCCTTCTTTTTCTTCTCCCTTCAATAAATCATGCCTGACATCATTAGGGAAGCACAAAATTGCAAATGTTCTCTCATTTAGAATCTGCTGCTCACCTCTTAAGTCCGAAGAATCACGTTGTTTTACCTCGGCTGATATATTACTAGACAAACTTCTGGTACAGTCAGTGTTCTGAACCGCATCCTTAGCCTGAAATGCTTTCGCACACACGCCCTTTCAAAATTGACATTTTATGTGTTTATTTGAGCTGCTTTATAGGTACCGAAATGCTGAGGAGAGGCAGCAAACAACATGCATATACAAAAGGTCTGTTGATCAATTCTCTCTTTTCTAATTTAAAGTTCAAAAGCATGTATCTAAAATACATCCCTGCAGCTCCCCAGGGTTTCTGTCTGCTCCAGCTAAAGGATAGATTTTCTGACCTGTAATTTCAGCCTCTAAAAGTGTGACTCAGCAGCCACACTTCCACACTTCTAAGTTGGACAAGTGGCTTGGTGCCTGATGAGCTACTGATCCAACGGCTTCCTAATACGCAGCATAATGTTTCAGAGAAAGTTTGCCCAGTACAGATTTAAGGCCAGATTATTATCTGTAAACTCAGAAAAACTTCACTGATCTTGCAGCACTGAGAGCATTTACAGCTCCTAGCAATATAATGTTTAGGTTGTGAAAAGCTTATTCTGACATGTCACCATTTCTTCAGAAACAATTTCTCATTTCATTAAATTTATTTCCCAAATAATATTAATGCTAAGACCTTTCCTCGATGACTTTTTACAGTAAAAAGTTCTATTTCTTTATCTTCTTTACTATAAAAAAAAAAAAAAGTTTTCTCAGATTGAATTTACTGAAATTAGTAATCTCAGCTACACGGAGAATTCTGAATTTCAACTTCTGGTCTGAATTTTTTTTTTGGGATGAATCAGGCCATTTCGTGCAAAGATTTTAAATAAATGGCAATTACACCATGAAATATTGCATTAATTTCCAGAACACAGTTTTATAAATGAAATGCTTACATATTTCACATTTCAGGATCTTTTTAATTTGAATTTATTTTATGTATTATTAGTTGCGGATACTTCTGTGGACATCATGATCCTCCACGGGTGTCTGAGGATAAATGTCATCAAGATTCTTTTTTTTTTAATCTCTAAATGCTGTTATCATAGTTATTAAGGCTACAGGACAAGGGTTGAAAACTTTTGAGGTTTCCATTAAATATGGAACTGCTCAGGTTTGCACTAAGGCTGATGCAAAAACCCTCCTCTCTAAAGTGGATAGAGATGGATTCAAGGTTACTGTGAGCAGCTATGTGCAAAGTTAAGCGTTGAGTAGACTGTCATGATGATGGTCCACTACTGTCCCTGGCTCATATGGCACTGCTTCATAGCACCTGGGATAGGATTCTTCTTCGCTCCCCAGCCTAGGGCACACATACCTATAAAACGGGTCACAAGACACTCTTACTTTAGGCACAAGTCCTGTAAAACAGAGAGAATACAAACTGCTGTAGTAGATGCCAAAGCATCCTCTACCAAGTTTAGTGCTCCAGAAAATTGGTTCAACTGCCAGATCTCATATATGAAAGGGGAGCCATCTGGAAGTACCTAAAAAGATAACACTTAGGAGAAGAGCATGCCTAAGGATCCTACCCGTCAGGTAGAATCTTTTCCTTGCTCTGGATTGCCAGCAAGCGCCTTCAGCTACTCAGCACTCACTTCAGCAGATGAAGAAATCATCCCCTCTGCCAGGATTCCTTCAAGCCACAAAGCAGCGCTCAGCCCTCCTTTTGAAAACATGTCCAGAGGGAAACACCTACTTATTGTAGAAAAGCTGCCTTGAGCTGTTATCTCCAGGCAGAGTGCTCTGGCCACTAAGGAAGAGATTAAGCAGAGCAACAGCACCGTCCATTGTGCAGAAGAGAATGGAAGTATTGTAACTGAAATCCTACCCTTACTGAGGTCAGCCTAAGTTTGCTGTACTTCAACCTCTAATGCAATGTGCTCTTTGAGGGAATAAAGAAAAAAAAAAAGTGCCGGAGCTGGGGGCAGGACTGGCATCAGTCACACCACGCTTGAAATCCAGAGGAAAAATATTATGCTCAAAACTGAAAGATCACTTCTGAAATATAAGCAATGACTATTTCATAAAAATGAAGAAAAGCCCTTGAAGACAGTCCAACACTCACAACTTCCACATTTCCAAATGACTGCCTTAATGACAGTGCCCACTTTGTTCCCACAAATCTTGAATTCTTACCTGCCCTCCTGTCTAATTAACTTCCAACTAATTGGTTAAAAATCACTCACAGCACTGAGCTGTTAGAAAAGGGTTAAAACAAACACAATTAAAATGAAATTAACTGAAGCACTAGATGTTTATTTAAGTCTGAGACCATGCTTCAAGAAATTGCTGATCATTTCTCTGAAAGAAATTTTTCCTTGCTTTGCAAATATTACATTAGTGAAATACTGATAAAGAAAGCACTGAAGGGGATCTCAGCGAAATGTCTAGATGTTCTTAGGGACAACACTTCAACAAAACTTACCTATCTATATGCTCCTGTAAGTGAAAGCAGATGAGATCAATCACAACACAACCAACACATACTAAGGACAGGTATCATTGCCTCTACTTGCTACTTATTGCCTCACCATAATTTGCAATTTCATTTTTTTCATCTCCCTAGGGTATTGTTTATTAGAATATGCCCTTGCTTGTGAAGAGTTACCACAAAGAAAGGCATGGGATTAAAAGGAAGCCAAAGAGTCAGTTTTCAATTACACATATTATTTGTATTTGTCAGACAGTGATTAATTACTTTGGAAGAATTTGTAGATGCTTCTTATGCAGCTAAACTCAGGAAAATGCAATGCCAGCCTTCAGTGAGTTTCAAATGCTTTACACACGTTTGTCAGGATCATTGGAGTCAGAGTCCTAGAAAAAAATGTAAGAGGTCAGCATAGGCAACAGCCTATCAGAAACACTGAACTGCAGAAAAAAACGAACACTTGCATGTCTAAAATAAATAGAAGATAACTAGGTACTTACCTTTGTAAATTCTGAGCATCATTTTCTGTGTTTAGCACTTCTCTATCACCTGTATCTCATATCTTAATTCCCAAACTGATAAGTGGCACAGACTTTAAGAGCTGGATCAGCATACTGCAAAGTCTAAACTGATGCCAACAAGTACTTCCTCATGCATCAAAGAAGGCCCATTTCTAAGAAAACAGCAATGACCCGATTAACATTTCTCAACGCACATATAGATGGATTATAAGAGAAGGCTTTTGATTGAAGAGACTGATGATCCTACCCCATTTCCAATTTGAGGCTTTGCATTTCCAGGGAGGAACTCCTTGCTCTCCTTATTCTAAGCGAATCTAGCAAATTTTAGTTCCAAAATTAACATTTTATAGAAAAAGAAGCATTATCAAAGATTTGACATTGGTCTGGAGACAAAGTCTCTTTGGTACATACTTAATCAACTTCATCACAATTTTAGAAGCTTTATATGACACTAGTCCACATTATAAATCTGACCTTTTTGCCCCTTTAATTTTAGAGAAAGAAAGAAATTCAGCAATTTTTCTAACTTTATTTCACATTATTTTACTAATCAAATCATTATTTCAGACTATTCATGGATACTTTTTAGACTGTCATTATGTCTTCCCATTCTACATGGGACTACATTCTTCCCATTCTTCCCATTCTGACTCTGCTGCCAAAGAAAGTTAGGCATGAGTTTTCTGACGCTTTCTGACTCAAGACTTTTTCTTGAAGTCATCTGAGGACGAGAAGCGAAGAAGTAATATAATTAGGAAAAACTAGTTCAACTAACTAGTTCAAACTAGTTCCTGTCTTGTGTTCCAAAGAGACTTCAGCATATCAAAATGAATTAGGGTCACTGCTTCTGGGACAAATCAAAAATCTAATTAAAACAAAGCAAAGTCTCCTATTTGACCTTGCCAAATGCTTAACAAACAGATGAGACACCAAGAAAGGTCTGCAGGGCAGCAGACTCTGGTAGATACGCTCCTCAGCAGGCCATGACCTGCTGGTACTTGCTTCCAAATGTCAACGTCCTAGGAAAGGAGCAAGCATCTCACTCACCAGGAAAACAGGTCAACAAAATGAAATTTGTTCAGATAGGAGTAAATGGAGGATGCAACGAAGTGGAAACCAGTAATTTACACTTCTAGCATTGGTCAAAATCATATTCCTGACACGCACTGTAAACTGTAAACTACAGATTTACAAGGCCACAGAGTGTGTCACTGTGAACACTTGTGGACAATCTGTAGAAGCAGTGGCTGGGCAAGAAACACTTCTTTTTTTACTTTATCAAGGGCTGCTCCATTGATGCAGGATGTTACACAGATTTGTCTTTCCAGTGGCTACAGTTTTAGTCTATGAGGCTTAAAAGTTTCTTTTGACGTGGCTTTTATATATAAATATATATATATATATATGTATTTATGTATGTATGTATATGTATGTAAACAAACATGTATCCATCATCTTTGGCTGATTTCCCGTTTCTGCTCTCAGAGATTGCTCCAATTTATTTTGGGCCATGTATACAAGTTATTTGAGCAAATCTGAGGCTATAAAACTAGATAATATTTTTTCTTCACTTGTCATAGCAGAAATAAAACTTTTTTTTTTTTTTTTTTTTTTTTTACTAAACCAATCCAGGGAAATGTAGATTTTTTTTGGAATGCAGTTCTGCCTTCCTGCTAATTATCACTGTGGCTTCTTGCCAGCTGTCATTTCAAGAAGTTAAAGCTAGCTTCTAGATTTGTAGCAACGTTCAAGAGAACAGAACACCATGCTAAAGAAAACAGGTGGCGGCATGAAAGGAAAGCAAATATTTTCTTGTTTGGACAGCCTACAAATCCTCGTTAAGGAACTCCATAAGAAAAATAAGGTTGTTTTTTTCCCTGAATAGTCTTTTAACATCTCAAAAACGCCATGCTTTCCATCACGGCAAGGCTCTCTTGGTGAAGAACAGCAATGATATTGTGCATTACCCATAAGTCTGCATGGATGGCACAGGATATCCAGCCAGGAGAGGTGTCTGGGACAGAGCAACAAGCATAGGATGAAGTAAGACTGAAAACTTGGTGATATAAAATCATAGAATAATTCAGGTTGGAAGGTTTCTCAGGAGGTCATCTTCTCCAAACTCCTGCTCAAAGCAAGGTTAATACTGAATTCTGCCCAGGCTGCTCAAGGCTTTTTCCAGATGGATTTTGAATATCTCCATGGATGGAGACTCCACTAGCTCCCTGGACAATCTGTTTCAGGGCTTGACTGTCCTCGTGAGGAAAAAGCTTTTCTTTATGCCAAGTCAAAAACTGCCCTGTCCTGCTCTAGTTCATGACCACCGTCTCTTGTCCTCCTGGCTCCACCTTCTCAGTCACCTCTCCTAGGCGTGGAAAGTTGTGGCTGTTCATTCAACTCCTGCTCAGGCGCTCAACACGCCTCATGCTAAGAGCTACTTTATGCTGGGAGCAGCACCATTAGGCAAAGCAAGAGCAACAAGAATGCCAGATACTGAAGAACAGAAAGAATATCTACTACCCTTGCAGTTTGTATGTAACTGCTTTTAAGACCTGATAAAACCCAACCTCTCCGGATTTAAGAAAGTTCTGGCCCAGTAAGAAGTAACCAACAGGGATGGTATAGACCAAATGTCTGAGCTGGAAGGTGCAAATACATCAGCTCTCCCCAACCGCCTTTGAAGAGGATCCACCTGGATTACTGAGGCTCTGGTGCTTCTGGGAGGAGGAATGGTGAGCAGTCTCACTGCTCTGTAGGTAACTGATTTGCTCGTAAGTGTATGAATTAGCAAACGAGTAAATTAAGTCACTAGAGAATTAACAATTTAATCTGGTCTATCAAGAAGAGATGAACCCCTTGTTTGTTTTTCACCTGATGAGCTTGTGCAAATAAAATTGCTTCACACAGTACATTGTCCTGTAACTTTGAGAACCATGACAAACCATGAAAGAAGCCTGCTTTGAGGTCTCCCAAATACTTACCCGAGCTGATCAAGCCCCAGTCCCTCGGCCCCTCCTCATGTGACAAGTACTCCAGCCCCGACTGTTGGAGACTCTCCTGTTCTAACTTATCAAGATCCTTCTTGAAAGGCAGGGTAAGGGTGGGGTGAAGGGGCCCAGGGACAGCAAAACTGGACACAACCCTCCAGACAGGGTCAAAAAAACGCAGCCCTGTATCTCACTGGCCTTTCTTGCTGCCAGCACACTCTGCTAAGCCTTGTTTAACTTCAAGTGGGTGATGCATAAAGAATTACCCGGTGTTTCTAGGTATACCCTGCCAATCACTCCAACAAGTGTAAAAGAAGGTGAGGAGTCTTCAAGTGTTTGAACCAGCAGGACTCAGTAGTCTGAGACCATCTATTATTTTGAAACCGGGCGTACTGGTAGGTTCCTATTAGGTTATGAGGTATGCAGAGAGATAAAGCATGTGGTACTAAAGTTAGGCATTAGAAAACTTAGCTTTGTTACTCTGAATGGTGCTGGCACTGAGTTGGGTTTTCAGGTTTTTTTTGGTCGTGTTTCTGTTGCTTAGAGGAACACAGCAAAATCAGAAAGGAAAACTCTTCCCAATAGAGGAGCAAGAAATCAAGATATGAGGAGTAGGTATGTGAAGAATTATGCAATAGTTAGTAACTTAAATGACTTTCTGTGACATAGTTTTCTCAAGTAAGGGAACAGCAATGGAAAATTGCACTTTTAAGCCAAACAATTCAGTGTTTGATCTTCCTATTTGTAGTAGCCTTGGCTGGTGTTTTCCGGTTTCTTTAACACAGGCAGATGCAGAGCAGCCAATTGACACCCTTGCTATTTCTTTATTAACAAATACAGTCTTTGAAAAGACAGATGCTCTTATTTACCATTCCTCAGATTTCAGTCATTCTTCATATCAGTGTTTATGTTCTATGCTGCACTGCATGAAGAAATCTGATTTCTAGTCTTTATTCCTTTTGATATGGGATTTTTCAAACTGTTTGATTCCTGTATTAGGCACCATTTTGTTTCCATATTTTGAAATGTTCCTTACAGCTCACAGATTGCAAATTCATTGGCAAATATCATTCAGAGTCAAAGGGAGAAAAATCAGTTTGAGAATTTGACTGCTGCAGTCCTCCAATCCTGGCTTCGAAAGGACCTGGACACAGATGAAGGGCACATACTTAATAGATTGGGAACATACCAAAGCTGAGTTAAAAGACTACTAATTGTACTCACCTTTAATTATTTAACATTTATTTATCATAGTAGCACCCACCTTCTACCTAGTAAAGAACATCTCGAATACAAAAGTAGATAATGGCAAATCAATACATGCACTGCACTATAAAATCAAGTGACACTTGAAGTCCAAATCTGCAGCACTATAAACCGTTACACTACATAGCTCCAGTTTATCAGAATGGTCAGTCAAGTGATTAATTTTTGCAGTTGTATGCACATACTTAAGCACTCTTTAAAACTGAGTCCATTATAGCTTATTCAATCTTATTTTCTAATTTAATTTTTCAAAATATCAGTTGATCACCGGTACATTACAGGTCCAAATAGTCAGGTTTCCAGTCTAAACACTGAAATGTGTCAAGTACTTTTGACCTCTATGGATGTCGCAGAGAATGGCAGTTATTTAGCAACTTAAAAGATCAAGTGCCACCAAATAGTATAAACTTGCAAGATCTAAGGTACTTAGGAGGTTTTACTTCTTTTATTAAACTCCATTAACGTTTAACACTAGACCTTTCTCTGCTATCTGATCCCCTCTAACTACCTGATACACTAGCTCTGTTCCTGTGGGTATATTCCACAAACATGGCCTAGAGCCCAAAACCTCTGAGGGGTCTGAAGGGCAAAGATACAGCAAGCCGTGATAAAACAGGATTCACTTTGCTGCTCGTACCACTAGCCTGCCTGCAAACTGCCTAGGAGGACTGAGTGTGGGGCTCCCTCCTCCTCCTCAGAAGCATTAACTACAATAGAGGAACTGGGGCAGAAAGGTTCTGCTTCTTTGGCCCCATCCCTTTTGACCTTGAACCCACGTCTTCGTTCCCCAGCTCCTCACCAACCCTCCTCTTTCCTTACCAAGGCAGATCTCAAGCTAATACATTTTACAGAACTTATTACTCTTCATGTCAACTGCAAATTACTTGGCTTGAGGCAAAACCCCAGCAATCTACAGACTGTGATAGACAAAAGGTCAAACAACCAACATGAGCATAATTGAGCAGAGGGTCAACTAATTGGTGGCCCTAATTCTGCAAAAGTGTAGGGGCAAATGTAACGTTGTTACTGTCTGCGCTGTGAAAAGGTAAATATGTGGTTGCAGTGCTAGGACCTGTGAAATACAAAAATTGAGCAAGCGGCACTCTGAAGTCCAAGTTCAATTTTAAGCAATTTCATTTTAAATACTGGTGTGGGGTTTGTGGAAGGCAGAGATGAAGGTTGTGGTGTGCCATTGCCCACAGGCTGATCACAAAGACGCTGGTCCAGAAGTAAAGCAAACATTGCTGTTCGCAGACAGATTTATGGATGTCCAGTTTGCCTAAGTAATCCCTAATCCAATCCTCCTTGACCAGTGGAAAGTCTTCCTCTCTCCTGGTTTTCTCTCTAGTGTCTGGGCTCTGTAGTTCATGGGGACCAGCCTTAGCAGCAAAGACAGAAGCAAAAAAAGCAACTCGGACTTCTCTGTATCCTCTGCCACCAAGGCGCCCTCCCCATTCAGCAGCACACCCACATTTTCCCTAGTCTTCCTCTTGCTGCTGATGTACCTCTAGAAGTCCTTCCTGTGTAGAAGCCCTGATATCTCTCACTAACTCTAATTCCAAGTGGGCCTTGGCCTTCCTTGTTGCATCCCTGCATACTCTGACAATGTTCCTATATTTTTCCCATGTAGTCTGGCCCTTCTTCCACATTATGCATGCTCTCTTCTTCTCTTTAAGTTTACCCAACAGCTCCTTGCCCATCCACGCAGGTCTCCTGCCCTCCTTGCTCGACTTCTTTCTTGTAGGAATGCACCGATCCTGAGCTTGGAGGAAGTGGTGTTTGAATAGTAGCCAACTCTCCTGGACCCCCTTTCCTTCTAGGACCCTGGCCCAGGGGGTTCCTCCAAGGAGCTCCCTGAAGAGGTCAAAGTTGGCTCTCTTGAGGTCCAGGGTTGCAATCCTACTTCTTGTCCACGCAAGAATGTGAATTCCAACTTCTCACGGTCACTTCAGGCAAGACTGCCCCCAGCCTTCACATTTCCAACTAGACCATCTCTGTTTGCTAGTACCAGGTCTAGCAGCGCCCCTGCCCGTGTTAGCTCATCAACCGCCTGCATCCAGAAGCTGTGTGCAGTGCTCCGCAGGAACCTCCTGCACTGTCTGTTCCTAGCTGGGTGGTCATCCCAGCAGACATCAGGGTAATGGACGTCCCCCATAAGGATGAGGCCCTGGGATTGTGAGGCTTCTTGCTGCTGCCTGGAGAAGTCTAATCCACTTCCTCTCCTGGTCAGGAGGCCCGCAGTTAACTCCCAGCACAGGGTCGCCCCCGTTGGCCTGCCCATTAACGCTCACCCACAGGCTCTTGACCCGCGCTTCGTCCTCCCCTGTGCTGAGCTCCATACGTTCCAGTTGCTCTCTCATGCAAAGAGCAACTCCACCATGTCGCCTGCCTGGCCTGGCCTTCCTAAAAAGCCTAAAGCCATCCATGGCCATGTCCCAGTCACGAGAGCTGCCCCACCATGTCTCAGTAATTGCAATGAGACTGCAACTGCACCCGCATCTCCACTTCCCCTTGTTCATTGCCCACGCGGCGTGCGTTGACATAGAGGCACTGGAGTTGGGCACCCACTGTGCCT
Organism: Nothocercus julius; assembly: GCA_013398735.1. NCBI lineage: Eukaryota > Metazoa > Chordata > Aves > Tinamiformes > Tinamidae > Nothocercus > Nothocercus julius. The sequence continues at coordinate 1,921,969 of VZSV01000023.1, read as the reverse complement.
CTCCTCTAGCTGGGGCAGCTGCAACGCGACTCCGTGAGCCTTCAGCACCTCTCCTGTTTTGCTGTTACACGAGAAAGCATCTAGTCTGTCTGCGTACGCTGGTAGAGCTGATCTAGTCTGTGTGTTACACTGAGAGCGATAGGGCAGGAACATCTTGCCCCAGCAGCGGTGTGCAATGTGTGGCTTGCAGCCACCGTCCTGGGAAGCCACAGATAGACCTAGGTCTGAGTGAGGCTACAGCTCATTTCCTGCGGATTATCACACTGGGCACAGCACTTTTTAAGTGTAATTATAGTCTCTGTCATCGTATCTAGAAGGAGCTGTCGCCATAGCAACGCCTGAATCACATGGCACTGCACAGCTGATACCAATCCCTCCGGAAAACATCTTTTTAAAGAAGCAGCAGGCTGAAAAACTGCAGATGGCTCCCATAGAGGAGGTTGCTTTTTGGTACGAAGAAAATTCTTCCTTATAGCAAAAATGGAAATTGAGCATTATATCTTCTCACTTTAAATTCTCTCCATGCAATCTCATTTTCTACTTCTACTTCTGAACTCTACAGTTTAAATATTGATAGAAAATAAAGAGAAAGAAAAGTGACAGACAACAAAGTAAAGCTGGCATGTAAAGGATGTCCTGCTTTTCTCCCCACAGCGTTAAGCGTAACTTCTGAGAATATAATCATGCTTGGCCGCTGAAATAAAAAATAAAACTTCCCACCTTCATGCCTTTGCACCCTCCCAGGATACCAGATTTCCTCTCAAACGTTAAAAAATTAGAAGCTTGGCAACCTCTTTCACTATATGTCTTTTCCCAGTCTTCAGACAAATTTGATTGATTAGAGTTGTGTTTCTTTACGTGTGGAAAAAAACCCTGGAGAAGAGTATGGTTAAGGAAATTATTTTTGCCCTTACTGTCAAGGGAAGCCTGCCCTCCCTATGCACCCCTGTCTTCGAAAGTACAACCTGTAAAACCTGCCAGGCACCCTCCAGACACATCGAGCAGCCAAACAGATGATGAAGTCTCTGGGTTTTGAGGGTTTTATTCAGCTCAGCTCATTTCTTCAGCTCCATCTGAGCAGCCTGTGGGCTCTATGTGCTGGACCTGCTGCTGCACCTGTATAACCGCAGTACAGGGTTCAACAGACTCAGAGCTATTTCCAAGATAGTTTCAGTATTTCCTATTTGATCGTACCCCAAATTATCACTGCTTTCATTACTTCAATTTCTATCACTTAATTTTCCTTTGAAAATGACTGTTTCTGTTCAAGTGGTTTCCATCTTTGTCATCTTCTATTACATCTACATTTGTTTTGTTTTATTTTTCAATATGTCATAGCTATAGACTGTTTATTCTGACAATTTCAGAATCTCTCATTTATTAAAGAGGATTTCAGAACAGAAGAGCCACTGAATTTGCAAATTCTATTTTGATTACATAGACTGACAATAGCTGGATATACAACTGCCATCATGCCAATGAACATTTGCTTGGAAATTCTTTCAGCATCATGGAGAGGACAAGAACAGGAGTATTGTATCAGGCTAAGGAAGCAATGAGACCGTGTTCTGTAAACTCACTAAAGTGCTCGGGGACACATAAACTGGGCTAAACTGAGCGACTGTACACTGGGATACAGCAAGAATATTCTCCCCCAATTTATTGCCAAAGAGCTGGCCATATCCAGGACCAAGTAACTTCTTAAATCTTTGATGATCACCTAGACAACTGGAAACAAGTACCTAGAATCTTAGTATTCCCTTCATTTCAAGAAGAATGTTGTGACGAATTCTTGTAATAAAGAAAGTGCAGTAACTGGGTGATTATGACTCATTTAAGACAGCTGATAATATTGTTTTGCATCTAAATATCACCAGTGAAAAACTCAGATCATAAAAGAGAAAAGAATATTTGTTTTGCCCGGATAAATATAAATTTTGATTCCATCTCACTTTAGTGCAATATTGGCCTCTGTCATACAGTATGTTCCAGAAGCATAAGGTGGAATATGAAGAGAAATAAGATGCATGCTGTTTTGAATTTAGAAAAATAAAGGGAATTGATTATATGTAAACATTTGTGGCAGAAAGTATAACACATTGTTAAAGATAAAATGCCAGTTTGGTGCAAAGCTATCATCACAGCAGTTCTTTTGTACAAATGAAGCTTTGCAATGGCTCCCCCATGATGCTGTCACACCTCCTAACAGCTATAACAGGTGTTTGTGCTATTTATAACACTTTTAAAGGCAGAACTAGTGGTCATGGAGTTTGATAATGAGAGTTGGACTTTAAACCTACTTTACAAGAGTATGGAGGTTAGATTAATTCAGCTGCATCTCCAACAAATATTTCCCATTAAATGGCATTAGAGATTGGCTTGACAGGGCAATGGACCCCAATAAATAGCAATTTAATAAGTCAAAATCAAAATTAAGAAGTTACTAAATGGCCTCCGATGCTTTTACCAATCTGTAAGAAAGAACTAAAAACCCATGCTTCCCAAATGATTACTTTAAAGACAGCAACATACCTGATGTGGTGAGATGCACAGTCGGACCTTGTGCTGGACAAGTTTTGCCATAAATCACTACTCCATGTGCAGTTCATTCCGGAAAGCATCTTTACACAGGGAAACCCTGGTCAGGGCATAGAGCACTGCAATACATGTGCCTCGTCAGGGTGATGGTTCATTTGTTTTCCATATTCATTTATAAAGCAAGGGTCATGGTATCCAGTGAAGGTCAAAAACCTTATGAATAGTCTCACTACCTTCCCTAGCAGAGATTCCTGGGCTTTCGCTGACGTTGCAATCACAGGTGCCTTTCACCCTTGCTGAAGTGGCACAACCGGAGAAGCTGTTGGCGCTGTGGTTTAGAAATGTGTGCAAATGATATTTGTTGCTAAGGCTGCCTGTCTTTACTGTGTTTATGTATAAGAGCCTGAGATACCAACTACCAGAGTGAGCCTCACATGTGCCTTCTGGGAAGCGTGTTCCTTCAGGAATACACTCGTTATGCAAGCACTTGGGCACTGTGAATCATTTGCTATCCCCGACCCTGTAGAGTATAAGCAACTGTAATAAATAGCAGTCTAAAGATTTATTTATACAACTACCAACACAAAACCACTGTGCTTTAAAACACAACTTCCTTTTGTACTTGTGTGAAATTGTGGTGACTCTGGTAAGCCTACAAAAGAAATGAAAATAGCATGACAAAAATTTGGCTCATAAAATCAAACACAGAACAGCAGAACAAACAAGCAAAACAAGTTAAGAAGTCTGTCCTCTGAGTTGGTCTCTTTCAGATTCAAAATGGCATCCCTGACCTGTTGAAGATTAAATCTCCCTAGCCCAGATCAACTCAAGTCTCTCAGTGCTGACACCTAAAAGCATTGGATAGCTTTTCCCCTCCTCTTTCTGCACCTCAGAAAAGAGCAAAAAGCAAAGATAAAGCCTGGATTCTCTGACAGATTTTGTCTTCATACTGTGATAGACGAGGCTGATGTGGTACTGCGATTTTGGTGTGTTTCTTTGTTTTTAATTAAACTTGAAAACATCAGAAACAACATCCTTCAGCAGTGAGGAAGAGCACAGACTTAGTCCATTGCTCTAGCACAGCCTGAGGTGGCTCAAATGCACCCACTCAAAAATAACTGAAAACACACACGTCTCCTAAGAGAAAATTTATGTTACTCATTTATCTGGAGTTTAGCCTGAATGGCCACTAGTTATTAGCTGTGAAATGCAAAAGCAACCGCTATTGCCTAATACCGTCCCGCACCAGCAAAGTATTTCAGCAATTTGTCCCTGACAGTAGCTTTCTTCCCCAAAAAAGGAGCAGGCAAATGGGCCCCTTTTGCTTTACCCACTCTAAGGTGGTAGGGACACCCCTCTTCATACAGCCAGTTTCCTTCTTTAGACCTTCAGTATACACAGCTCAGGAGTCCTCCTCCACCCCCATGCTCACTGTTGTCCTTTCTCAAATGATTTGACCTATTCGAAGTAAAATGAAACTTTCAGGGGATTTGAATGTGACTTCTACTGAGAGCTGTCTAATGACATATACTTTTGAGCACAGCTTTAAGGACCCAAATGTTTGATTTATGCATGATAGAAAAGTCATGCCAAATATCAGTATATTCTCCAGACACTCATCTGCTACTGTTTACAAAGGTAGATCTTTCCCAGTCATTCTTAACAACTATAAAAGGTTACTGACATATCAACAAAAAGAAAGAAATATCATATTATGGCTATTCCTCTGACTTTTGTTCACGTTCCTGTTTCAGAGCACATCAGAATCCAGACTAAGGCATAACCACTCCCGCCAACTCCCACACATTTTTGCATAAGGGGGGAACCATCTCCAGATATTTATCATCCAGCATAGAATCATAGAATGCTTAAGGTTGGAAGGGACCTCTAGAGATCATCTAGTCCAACCCCGCTACACACGCAGGGTCACCTACAGCATCTGTTTCTTGTCTGCAGTATGGACTGCAGAAAAGCCACCCAGAGGAGAAAGCTCTGTCCCATCACACACAGAAATATGTAGTCTATGACAGTGCTAATGATGTGCTTTATATATGGAAAGGCACTCAAAATTGGAGCAAAAATACGCGTTCCAATTAAAAAATAAAAATGCGAATTGAACATGGGTTGAGTATTGAACCAACTTAGACTGAAGTCAGTGGGAGACTTGCCATGATCTTAGATACCGGTTAGGACTCGGGGTCTAATTTTTATAGAGTGGGACTACTAGGGAATAACTCAGCCTTCAGTAAGACAACTCTGAGCTGTAAGACAACTCTGAGCTTTGAGCGGATGTACAAGCACTTAATCCTCCTTATATAACTCATGCTGAACATGAAGGATACTGGCAGGCTTGATTTCCACATTGTAAACACACTTTCAAGACATATATCTTTCAAAAATGGATGTATCTCATCAATTTGCACATTTTACCATACCCAGAGACAGAGATACATGAGGAGGTTAATTTTATTTCTTATCCCATGATGTAAATTATTAAGCTACATAACCTGTGCCAAGCATTATCTGCAGTGAAATAAATAAAAATGACATTTCATGAGTTCTACTTTTATTAAATATAAAAAGATGTCTATAGCTGATTGGCAAGTTAACCTTATGCTTAAGATGTATCTAGTTATGGATGGAGTGCTTTCTTCAACCAGTAACTTGTGTAAGCAAACTTGTGTTGAGGTATTTTACTACTTTCAAGAAAAAAATCAGGGAAGAGAGAAAACACAGAGAAAACCCTCCCTTTTTAATCTTCAGTGTTATTACTGCATATGGGTAAATACCCTAAAGTCTTGGGATATTTAAAATCTGCTCCAAACATTCAGGAATGAGCTCTCCAAAGAACCTTCCTTCCATAAAGGAAACTAATTTTCAAAAACAAGTCAGACAGCATTAAGGTGTCCTAAGTACAGTCCTTCCCATCAAAACTGTGGCTGTAAATGCCTGCAGAATTACTTATTGATTTCCAGGACTGGTGAATATCCAGTTCTGAAATACGAGGTGGCTCTAAGAACTCAGGGGGAATGACACAGTGTAGAAATCACCTTCTTTGAATAGGTTTTAATTTTAATTGTACAAGGTCAGGAGATTTTGTGAATATCTGTTTTCTTCTGATCTTCAGATAACACATTAAGGAGTTCTGTATTTCTCTCAATGGAACTAAAAAATCAGCTCCAGCGCTGCCGAGTGCCAGCAGCGGCCCTGCTTGCCTGAAGCAAAGGGGAAGGCAATGGCTACAGCTGGGGCAGGGACAAGCAGGCAAACAGGCCCATCTTGAAGCTGGCACAGGGGCATGAGGAGGTAGCACTGCAAGGCCAGAGAAAGAAGAATATGGCAGCAATGAGGTTGGGCCTCAGAAAGCCATTCTGGGGCTGCCATTCCAGATGTCATTATATTTCCCTTGGCCAGGACCTCTGTCAAAAATGCCTGAAAATCCCTACACCTGCGCAAATCAGGGTTTGCATTCCACTACACATTATCTTAGCCTTTCCAATGACGCCCAGAATCAGTAAGCAACAAATCATGACTGTTTTCCAAGACCAAACTTGCTGATGTTATGCAGGTGGCTTTAAGGAGCAATCTTCTAACAATTTCTGTGTGTCTGTGGCAAATCCACCCTGCATCTAAGAACTGCGTTTAAAATACAAAAATAATTGAAGGGCCCAGGAGGGAAATAATAATGTGAAGAAAGTCATGAAAAAAAAATTAAGAAAAGCAAAATCTATCAAGAGCTATTAAACACAAAGATGCTGCCTATGGCTCAGTACAACTGTTCTTGCACACCAGAAGACTAATTTTTTTTTTTTTAAAGTAACATCCCCCCCACAAATGAAATTTCCACTAAGTCAGTTCAAAGCAAACATAAAACTTCCTTCCAGGCCAAAGAGGAGTCCAAGTCATTTAGTCAACACAGGTTTAGGTAACGCTGTTCCTTCTTGGATGGCTGATGAGTGGCACACTACAGCACGGAGGGGTGTCTAGTTTGCTGTTTACTGGTATGAGCTATGGCAAAGCAGAAGTGTCAAGTGTCTAAACAAGGGAAGATGTCAAATAAAGAATCAGTTCTGATTCCTTCTCCAGAAGCTGAGTGTACAAGATCACGCTAGCCAGCCCCACAGCAAAGCCCTTCAGAGGGGAAGGGCAAGTTCCTCCTGGGGCAGAGAGAAGTGAAGTGGGTCTGGTGATTTGGGAGAGGCAGAAAGCAGAATCTGGAAGTGGAAAAGTACAAGGGTATTTTGGGCTAATAAAACACTGCAGCTTTCAAGTGAAAATGGGAAAGGACTCTATTAACTGTTCATTCAGTTAGGCTTTTGATTGCAAAGAAGCGTTAGAGAATGAAAAAGAGCTCTAAAGATTGAAAAAGCTCAATCAGAAAAAGAGCATAAGATTATCAATTTCTTGTTCCTGTTGAAATTGTGTGACCTCTCCACTTGTGCTGAACTCTGCTTGAACAGTACAATGGAAAGTTTTGCAGAGTATGAAGAGATGAACATACAGCTTTTTCCATCCCGATCACCCCTGAAACACTGTGACTTGCTGCTGGTGGCTGCAGGGACAGCCCTGCAGTGCTGCAGGTTGCCCTTCCGAAAGGGCAACACCAGAAGCAATCAATTCCCAAAGCAGCTCTTCAAAGCAAGGTGATTCTGGGGGAATTTAAAAGTCAAATGCCCCAAAGAAACACCACCTGCTTTCCTGACTATAGAGACATCACCAACATTGGGCCATCAGGACATGACAATTTATATGCTGTTCCTGCCATGAATAAAGCTATCGGCATGGTGTGAGAGCAGAGTCAGCATTTCCAAAACTAAACACCTCTTTAAGAAAACTATGACTAGAAAGCCCAAACCCCCATTTGCAGCAGCTTGTGGTCACTTAGCAAACTCAGCTGAGACAACTATCTGACACACCAGGGCTTGCCAAAGGCTGAATGACATTTGGCAGGCAAGGGAGAAGGAGGTCCCAGCAACAGACCATAAAGCGTGTCTGACCCCTTACGGATGTGTAGGGGAGGCAGCAGAAGAGGAGTCAAGGAGTCTTCTTTAATCTTTGTTTTTGCAGTATACAGGCAAGACCCAGCTGCAGCCCAGGTGCTTCCCTCGGGTGAGAACCCTTGGCTCTCCCTGCAGCAAGAGCCTCACTGCAAGGGCCAGGTGAGAGAATGAAGGAGCCGTTAAGCCTGGCTTAGTCTCGGCATGCTCCATGAAGCTTCATCCACAAAAGAGACTTTTTTACGAGTGCTTTAAAACAACTCCCCCCCCCCAGCTTCCGCATTCCCCAGCTGGGGAATGTAACTGTTCAGCTCTTCCTTCACAAAAACACAGTATTTACATTTTCATGCAGTCAAAAAAAAAAAAGCAATAAGTGCAACTGATGTTAGTGGCAGAAGAACCATGACTTTGATAATAAGCCTGAAGAGAACCAAGCGTGTTTGAAAATTACTGTCCTGTGTGCAGATTCACTGCTGAATCCACCCCATATTGCCTTGTCTCAAACATAAAGATTTTCCCCTCTGAGATCTGCTGTCACTCTATCACTGCATCTTCACCTCACCTAAAGTGGCTGGCACAAAAACTTATTTTGCTGAGTTGACTGACAACAAGCTATTCCACAACAGGTATCAAACCCCAAATAAAACAATGGGAGGAAGCCTTGGCACGCTTTGTATCAGAGGATATAACACTTGTGATCATTAAGGATCATCTCTGGATTGAGTGGACTATGAAACCCGATCTCAGGCTTCATAATGGTATTCCCTCTTTTCTGTTTTGTATGTATACAGTTCATATGATGGGAGACTAGTTAGGAAGCTTTTAAACAGTCTGTAAGTGAACATAATCTTGCTTTAATTCACCATTTATTTTTCATGGTCCATCTCTCTCTTAAATATGTAGAGCATTAACAACCATAATGGGAGCTTTAAGAAAGAATGTGTTTATGCACAGTCCACTTTATTCATAATAGGGTATTTATAGCATGTCTGAACCAGAAAGACAGTCAGGAGATCTAGAAAAGTCACTGGAAAGATTTGTCTTTCAGCTCCCTAGGAGATAGTGAGTATCCTGAAGAGATGTTACTTGACAAGAAGAATAGGAGGAAGCAAAACCCTACGTTTTTGGAAAAGGTGTATTCATTTATGGTTACTGCTACTCAAGGGGAAAAAAATGGACTGAATACAAACTATGAAGTGACTAAAAGCCTTTGAATAAACTATATGTATATATATACACACATATGTATTCATGTATACACACACACACACCATATGTGCTGTACATAATAGGCATATATTATATATAATATATATGATCTTAAAGATCATATATATTATCGAAGACCTGGGGATGATGATGTTCCTAAAGGCATTTGGCTTCTAGAACCCTTGTCCACTGGGCATCTCCTCAGCTAAAGAACTCTCCAAAGGAACAAGAGGGAGAGCTCCAGCTGAAGCTTACTCTTGTGAGGGTCATAAGGGTAACCAGGGGGCTTCTACTTTCAAACAAGGTGATCTAGGAATGGTACCATGAGTGACAAGAGCCTGAGACACCTATAAATGCTGGAATGTTCATTCTTGTCACCCCATGTGCTACATGCTGCGCAGATTTGGCTCGTAAGGGAAATATATGCTCCCAAGTGCAAGCAAACACAATTCCTACACGTGGTAGAAGGCATACACTGGAGATACACTGAAGAGGGAGACTCATGCACCTTTACAGAAAGACATAGGCAGACCTACATATTTCATCTATTCACCCTTGGTGTGGAGGGCAGTATAACCAAAGAAGTGGCAGAGCCAGAGTACCACTGTGCTATATTTTAGAAACTAATGTATCTGGGCACCATTTAGAGCAAGTACTCTGAATTATGGCAGAAGCCCTTATCTATCCTCAAGCTCAAAAAAGCAGAGAGGCAGCAAAACGAACGTTCACCTTCAAGTCCTAGGTGGTCCATGCCTTAGCCCTCAATGAACTGCGAGATTAAGGTGGCTAAAAGAATCTCTTGAGGCATAAAACAGCTCCTGAAAAAACTAAGAAGTTCTTCAAAAAATGCACTGCTTCCAAAGGAGTGCATAAAAAGCTAATAGAAATACTGCTGCACACAGTAGGAGAGATAGGACAGATCTCACGTAAATGAATGAGCTCAAAGAAGTCTTCTGTATTCAGATGTTCCTTTCAAGATTTTGTTCAACATAAGAATATTATTGATATACAGCAATTCAAGCAGGCCTATTCCCACTAAAGCATGTGAAAGCTGTACAGCCAATTTCTTGTATGAGATGCTGAGCTTTCTTTCACTATTTATCCTTATCAAATATTTATTCCTCCAGAGAATTCTTAGGGCACTGTGAAGAAGAGGAGACAACAGGTATTTAGCAGTAGTACCATATCTGCTATAAATGCAAAAGCTACTCTTCCACAACACAAGTATGGGTCAAACTTTTGTGCTTATTGCTGAGCTTGCCTCTAACACAGACTCATCCTTGAATGCATTGATCAGCCAGTCTTATATTGTCCGCTCAGTCGTTGTGCTCACCAAATTTTATATTACAGAGGCTAATATTTGCCTCTGCAGAGATGAGCATTTTGTACACATCTGGGAGCTGAGCATGTAAATGTACACATGAAAATTGCATCTGTATAAAGAAAAGAGAGGCAACATCTGCAAATAAACTATTCTCCGGTAACACTCTCTCAACTACAGAACTGGAGGCTGAAATAAATGGTACTAGATATCAAAAACTGACATGGACAAAAAATAGCTTTGTAAAAGGACAATGAATGAATTGAAAATTAATAATTTTTTTTTCACCAATGCAGGCAGAAATTATATTTTAAATTGTAAATGTCTCTATATATAAAAAAATCAAATATACAGAATATACCAGTAGCCTTCTTGAGGCTTCATACAACAAGAAAGGATGCTGAATCTATATATCTAGCAGGTCTGTATTTATTAGACTGTGGTTTCAGGTTGCTTATTAAAAGTGACCTGAAATAGTTCAACGGAAATGACTGCAGGGAAAAATAAATCAAGTGAATAATGGAGCACTGTCAGTGGGATGGCAGAACGCTTGCATTGTGCAAAATGTTTTACATATGTGCCACAAAATGTCTTTGGGATCATAAACTTCTTCACAAAACAATGATTTTCCATTATTACTTCTTGGCTGCACCCAGAGCATGTCACTCATTTGCCTCTCTAGAAAAAAGAAATTCTTTGATTCTTCAGGAAGCTTTTTTTGGTGACTCTGCTGTGTGTTCTGCAATTTGAAGGCTTAGTTTTACAGCCTAGAAGGTAGCATTGTCCTGTTTTATTCTCAGAAATGCTACAGGATATACATGTCAATCCGGAATTTCTGCGTGAGTACGTGCGCGCATTAGCGGTCTGCTTTACAGGACAGACCCCGCTCACCAGCGCCTGGAGATCAGCTCAAGGGCAGGTGCAGGGCTCGAGCCTGTGCCGTAAGTGCTGGAGATACCATCAGGCTGAGGAGCAAGAGTGAGGCTGAAGTCACCTGTGTGGCTGCTCAACAGATGACACAGAACGAGCAGGAAACAAAGAGTTGCAGACCTTGCTCCCCATGTCCCATGCTCCTGGATGTGGAAAATGAGGCTCTTTTTTACTGTATCAGGGTGACATCTGGATACTTTTAAGTAACTAAAAGCTTCTGTGGGTGCAAGGCTCTTCCTGCAAGGGTGGGACGAAGGAATCTCCTCTGCCACCAAATGCCTCCGTGTTGGGTGCAGCAGGGCCGATGATCGCCCTCGCGGAGCACTGGGAGAGGATACATGGAGATGGCACAGCCACACTGAATGTCAGCTGCTGTTAACTGTGTGTCATGGTGAAATTATTCCCTTTGGTCCATCTGGAGGCCAGGCAAAAGGTGACAAGTCAAAGGTGGGTCTGTGACACGCACTGTGCCCCAAGACAGCATTGATAAGGCAGTTAGTTAAACTCATCTCTTTCCTCAAGGTTGCCCCTCAGCAGATCTTTTATCTTCACATGAAGTGACAGACAATACCACTCGGGCTACCATAAGAAAGTAACCTGATGGAAGGATGAAGGGAATAAAAGTTAGAAAATGGTCAACTGGTCCCTTCTGACTGGCCTGGAGAGTCAGGTCACCCACCCTACTGAAGGCCTGGTGTTCGGGGCAGAAAAGTTCTGCTTCTATTGGTTAGAAAGAATAGAGACTACACACAGAATTTGTTGAAGCCCATTCTGGATTAAGTGCTGCTCTCACTAATCTAATTTAGAAATATAAATACAGAGCACAGATCCAAGAATCTAGCGGATATGTGAAAAATGCCTTCCCAAAAATCAAGTGGTGACACAGAGAAAGAAGGGTTTAAATTAATTTCTGAATTAAAAGCAATCAGTTTAAAAGTAATCAGTTTAGTGTAGTTAAAAAAAAAAAAAAAAAAAGCTCTTTTGATCTGCTATTTTTTAATCTGAACCATTCACCAATATTAAGTTCTATACCAGTTCCGACATATCTCAATAGGCATTGCTGAATCAGATCAAGGTTTAGTGACAAATCTTTGACACTCTAGGTCTTTAACAAGTTAGTGGATTGGAAAAGGCAGACACCTCTGATAGCTGAATTGCCTGTTGTCCAGACACTCATGTTAGCTTACTGTTTTCTCTTCTGATTATATGGATTGATTTTCTATGTACAGCATTGTATGAAACATTCTGTCCAGAAATGGTACTCTGTAACATCTAAGTTATTCCTGAATTGTGGGGAAGAGATTAACAGTGCTCACTAACAAAACAGAAGAGAAGAAGCCTGATACAGTGCCATTTGGTACTACATCTGCAGTACAAAATTGTGCAAAATACCACTGCAGTTTTACTCACTCTTCTTCTAAAGATACTTTAATAAACTTTATTAAATCCAAGCAATTTTATCAGTCCCAGCACTAAACTGTTGAAGATGGACTTTTCTGTGGCCAGAATTTATGGCCAGAGGAAATGTTCAAACCTCGGTATTTTTATAGTATCCATACATTTTTTTTTTAATATAGAACAGTCCAAATTTTCAGAGATTCCAGAAGAAGACCAAAATTTCAGAGATTTACTCAAAGTGTCCTCTCTCTTGAAGACGGAAATAGCCTGCACTGGAACACTTGCCACGGCTCCCCAAACACATGAGGACAATAATGTGACAAGCAGTTGCCTTCCCAGGCCTCAGATGAGTAACCGGAATTTCGGAGGCCTTTTGCTATTGCGAAGAACTCCCATGACATTAGGCCTGCACATGCCAACAATGACTTCTCTTCAAAACTCCATCTTTGCTAACCGACCTTTTATTTCACTTCTGTGCTCTGCATGATGAACTTCTGTTGTCCAAGCCATTGCACAAAGCTCTCAGGCTCAACAGCACAGAACACGTTTCTCCTGCCCTACGCATGGTCTGCAGACCTTCTTTCCTGAGCAGCTTTGCTGACCTGTCACAGTGACAGTGTTTCCCATCCTGACAGATTCTGTCCATTCGCTGTTTGCTTTTCAGCACACCAGAACCTGCAGCAATGAAACATCCCACAAAGCACAGTAATAATTTGTTACTGAATGCAGCATGATCTGAGGAACAAAAATGAGGGTACAATTTCTTCTGGAAAGCAAATGCCATAGAATTTTTTATTTTTTTCCCTGATAACTTTGTTCACAGTTTAAACATACAGTCTGGAACCTCAACAACTGGCTGCTGAATGTTTATCCGAGTTAAAAGCTCTGCTTTTGTCTAGAGAAGTATCATTTCAGATGTCACAGTTCAACAACAAATACTAATGTTAATGCATGTTAATGCAGGGTGGCATTTCCCTTCAGAACTACAATTCCGAAGATGTTTCTGGAAATGACTTTTTCTCTGCAGTGTCAGCCCTCCACATCACAGAATCACAGGATGGTTGAGGTTGGCAGGGACCTCCAGAGATCATCCAGTCCAGCCCCCTGCTCCAGCAGGGACACCCAGAGCACAGGGCACAGGGCGGCAGCCAGGCGGGTTGGGAAGATCTCCAGAGAAGGAGCCTGCACAGCCTCTCTGGGCAGCCTGTGCCAGGGCTCTGGCACCCTCACAGCAAAGAAGTTCTTCCTCACATGGAGGTGGAACTTGCTGTGTTTCAACTTGCACCCGTTACCCCTTGTCTTGTCACTGGCCACCATCGAGAAGAGTTTGGCCTCATCCTCTTTACATTCTCCCCTCAGGTATTTGTACATGTTGATCAGATCCCCTCTCCATCTTCTCTTCTCCAGGCTAAACAGGCCCAGCTCCCTTAGTCTTTCCTCATACGATAGATGCTCCAGTCCCTTAATCATCTTTGTCGCTTTACACTGGACCCTCTCTAGAAGCTCCACATCCCTCTTGTCCTGGGGAGCCCAGAACTGCACCCAGTACTCCAGGTGCAGCCTCACCAGAGCTGAGCAGAGGGGCAGGATCCCCTCCCTGTGCCTGCTGGCAACGCTCCTCCTGGTGCAGGCCAGGAGCCCATTGGCCTTCTTGGCCACCAGGGCACATTGCTGCCTCCTGGTTAACTTGTTGTCAACCACGACTCCCAGATCCCTCTCCGTGGAGCTGCTTTCCAGCCGGTCAACCCCTAATCTGTCCTGGTGCCTGGGGTTATTCCTCCCCAGGTGCAGGGCCCTGCACTTGTCCTTGTTGAACCTCATGAGGTTCCTCTCTGCCCAACTCTCCAGCCTGTCCAGGTCCCTCTGAATGGCAGCGCAGCCCCCTGGAGTGTCGGCCACTCCACCCAGTTTGGTATCATCTGCCAACTTGCTCAGGGTGCCCTCTCTGCCCTCGTCCAAGTCTTTGATGAACAAGGTGAACAGCACCGGGCCCAGCACTGCTCCCTGCGGGACACCACTGGCCACAGGCCCCCAACTAGACTCAGCCCCATTTACCACGACCCTCTGGGCTCTGCCATCCAGCCAGTTCTCTATCCACCTCACTGTCTGCTCATCTAACCCACACTTCCTAATTAATATAACACATTACTGTTGTTTTTCTGCAGCGTCCATTTGCAAACAAAATGGTGCAGGTCTCTCAAGTTCCAATGTCACTGTCTTAGCTTCCCCTCCTCCTCACTCATCCTTCCTAAATTCAGAAACACAAATGGAAAAGAAAATGAAGAGATAGAAACTGGAGAACAGAGTGTCTGCTATGTTCGTCACTCAAAAAAGCCTCTGTAACTTGCAGATGCTCCACTCCATATGTTTACTTTGTTAATAATTTTTGAAGCTCACACACTGACAGCAGACTTTCACGCTGTAATATTCCTTCCTTCTTCAGTTTAACCACGTCCCCCCACCAGAGGTTTGCTCCTCCAAACAATCCCAGAACAGCTCCGAACCCTCAGAAGATAAGAGTACTCGCTGTGCTGGCCGTCGTTCTCCTGCCAAAACTGCACTAGCACCTTTCCAAAAACATGGCGCTGCTCTTAGACCCCATACTGCCTGTGGTTTTGCATCTTCCCCCTTATCACGTCCCATTTAGCGATGAAGCATCTACACTCATGATTTTGCACCCCTACCCTCTCTCTCATGAGATTACGTTTTTGAAGGATCACTATCAAAGAAAAAAAAGAAAAAAGAAAAAAAGCATGTCTCCGTGACTGCTTTCAAAGCTTTGCCCCAAAAGATGTGGAAGATTGACATGGATACCAGAAAATCAGAACTCAATCTTATTCTGTACAGATTTTGTTTAGTTGTCTAGACTGGCTCATTTTCTGATGGAGCATTTTGGGATAGCATGGAAAGGAACAAAATCTATCTATCAGCTCAGGTCCAGTGTTGTTTGTAAATATACCTGATGGAAATTTCAATGCCGTTTTTGTACACAGTGAATTCTGGAATATAAATACAATTTTACAGCCTTTCCAAACAGCTTACCAGCATCTCATCAACAGAATGGAAGAATGGAGGGTATCAGTATTATTTGCACTTGGTAAGAGTTCTTTTGACCTGATAGATTTGAACCAGTTCCTGGTAAGGCATCTGAACAAATATATCCACTTTAGGGGAACTTAAGGTCAAATGTTAATTATGTCTCACGTTTGATGGGCTACCAGTTTTCTCAGCCTAAGCTGCTAGAGTGCCTCATTTGTTATACATACAATTAAATAATAACCTGCCATTTATACATCAAATGTCTCACATCAGAAGGAAGCTGGAATTGTCAGTGCCACTTTTCTTGATTTATGAAATAATGACATTGGAAAGACTTAGCAAGAAAACTGAAGTTTCAGGAAATGTTCTTCATTTTAGAGACTATAGTAACACCTGTTATCTCAGTTTTCTGTTCTCATACAAGGCATAGTACAAGAACAAATGCATTCATTCCTACCCTAACCAAAACAGGCCTGGCCTTTCCAAGGTCTGGCTTGGAAATCTCTGCATTTTAGTGGTTTAAATCAAATGGAGCCAAGACATACAGTTACACTGGGGAACAGAGAAGCTGTGCAATACAAAATCTCATTTAACCTTTGTAAAAATATGCTTTGATCCACCTCTAATCTCACATTTTTTCCCCTAAGTTTTAGGCAACAAAATTCTAACAAAAAGTACAGAAATGAAACACAAAAAGAAATGAATACATTACCATTTCATTTCAGAATGTATGCTTAGGGAACTTATAGTTTGAATATTAGAACAATAAGAAATAAGAAATGATCAAGTAATTATTTTTAAAATGTTCCTAAAAAGAAAAAAAAAAAAAGTACATCTCTGAATCTTATCCTTCTGTTCTCCCAGAGTATAAATTTTTATTTATTTCTAAGCCATCAAACTTCAAGTTCTACTATTTCTATGAATTTAAAGAGCAAGCAACCCTTCAAATCATTAGAGTGTGAATTTTTAATTGATACTTTTTGGAATTCAGAATCAAGAGGCAGACGTGACAGACATCACTCACTGTAAACTTGCAAAATAGGCCAGCTGGGAAATTTTGTCCAGCTTTCTTCCACACTCTTTAGATGCTGTACTAATTACTGCTTCTTTCTAAAGGGGCACTCCTAATTCATTTGTTCACTCTTCTGTATGACATAATTTAACTCTTTACAAAGGCTGGCTTGTTAACCAGTCAATTAATGCAGTGGATAAACAGTTGAGTATTTTAAGATGTCCATTCAAAACAACTAGGTTTCTGTAACAAGATGTAATTTCCATGGTAAGACACATGAATTGTTAAGAGTTCACTCCAAAAAAGTGACTGCCTCTACTTAAATGAGAATATGACAAGTAGTTTAACATTTGGAGTGATTTTAATAATCAGTAAAGGTTAATGAATTAATATTTATTTCTTTTACTTTCAAAACTTGCTAGAAAAGGAAACTTCCAAAACCATAAGCTGACTGTACTGGAAAATCTGTTTATGAAACGTTCATCCCATTTATTCTGTTTACCTTTAAGCACTATTTCACATAGCAGTGAGAATCTGGAACTAAAGAAGTTACATAAAAGTGAGTTAATACATTAATAGAAGGAACTGCACGGGGAGTGCATACAATCTCTTCAAAAAAAAAAGAAAGAAAAAAAGAACTAAAACTACCAGGTTCATAGCAGCAAAAGCCGCCTCCGTCGTCCCAGCAAGTGCTCTTCATAAACGCCCGGTGTTCTGCCTCCACGTGATGAGTCCTGCACATTCAAGTGAGGACACATCAATAAAAGAATGTTTTCAACCATAAGCGGGAGAGAGATTTGATTTATTATTCGCTCAATTCCTTTCACAACTTCAGCTTTCCAGTAAACAAATTAAAGTTCAAGAAGAAAGGAAAAAAACATACATTCCTCCAACCCTCACTTCTCATCTTTCTTAAGCAGTTTTAAGCGCTCCTGAGGTAAACAGCAAGCACCCTTAGTGACAGTTTCTGAGTGATGTTGGGAAAGAGTGAGGGGGTGGCTGAAAGCACCACCGTGTTAATGCAAACTCACTCGAACGCTGCTCACAGAGCAAGTGTTTAATCACTGCTTAGGAAACAACTCTGACAATAGCGAGAGGAGGTTTTTGCTTGGTGTTTGCTTAAGTGAGAGCCTATCTGTTTTAGAAGCAATTGCTTTTATTTTACTTCAAAGAAAGGAAGAAGAACAAAAAGAGCAACCCATAGCCCTAATAAACAAATGGGTGCGTGACTGCCTTCTCCAGGGACTTCATTATTATTAGCTTTCACTGCACTCCAGTTTCTCTCCACAGACACTTAAAGAGAAGGTGGGAACGGTGGTGCAGAATTTCTAATAGTTGAGGTTTCCAAGAAAAACAAAAGAGATATTAAAGAATCCCTATCCCTGCTGAGGGCCTTTACTTTAAAACCTCAGCATCATATCATTATAAATGATGCCTACATACAAGAAAGCAATAGGATTAGCTTTTCATTTTCAACACTGAACAAGTATAACATGCTAACTCTGAAGCGAAACAGGTGTTCACAGAAATTCCTACACATTTATAATACTACATTGCACCTTGGAGAAAGCTTTGCTTAGGTCAACAAAAGCTGCAGCTATTTGAATCAGGCTGGAAGACTGGAAAACAGCACATGCGGCATGGTGTTAAATGATGTTACATAACTGATTTTTTAATGAATTTGCAACCCTATTTAAAACAGATTTTATTAGCATTTTTTTTTTTAAGACAGGGATGGCCAGCCAGTATGCTGTTGCAAGCATCTATTTATTATTTGTTATTAAAAGTACTGCCGCTGACTTTGTTTTAGTCTCTCAGAGCAATTGCTCCATGGCTGGCCTGTTCTTGCGGAGGGAAGGCTCATCCATACAAGCCACTCGCACACCTCTTGTTTTAGCTTAGTTTAGTTGTTCTCTGTCTGGCACCACTTAGAAGAGCGTGGCCGCCGTCCTGGATCACCTGCCCGTAGCTACGGGAAGGCTCCTACCACCATGTGTCCTCGTGGCGGTCAAGCCCCAGCCTTTCTGCCTCCCTCCCTGCACAGGGCCAGAGCTTCAGCCCTTGATCTTGATACTCTAGAGCTTTCTTCTCTGGAGGACACTGCACTTTATTTCACAGGGCTTTCCCTGTAAAACAGAGGTAAACGGTGCCTCAAACTGACGCCGCTTGTGAGCTCCACAGCATCATCTGGGCTCTTCCCTTCAGCGATGGAGCTTTACTCCTGTGTTCCTCTCCCGTATGCAGGAGTGTGGCTAAACCAGTGTGTCACTTCATCTCACAGCCGGACAAAACTTTACAGATTATCAAGTGGATCGACTAGACCAATCCCTAGACCCTGCATGATTTAAAGAAACACAGCTTCTTGAGATTTCTTACTTTCTTTTCTATCCAAAAACAGAAACAATGTGCTAAAATAGGACCTTATTCACCTGATAGTATTTTGTTTGAACCTTTCGATAGAATAGGTGTATTTTAGTTAGTAATTACCTCTCATTTCTTTAAGTGGGATTAATTTGGATAAAGGATAATATGGTATCGAGCAAGGTCAAATGCAGAAAATCAAAGGAGCTCCAGGAATCAACTCTCCTGTTCAGCTCAGGGGACAACATGTCTCCTGGTATCAATATCTCCAAGGGCCTTTTTAATTTTTGGACATGTTTCACTCCAGCTTGTAACACTACAGTTTTGATTTTGTACCTGCATTTAACTCAAACTTAATTAGAGACGAGGGAAAAAGAGTTGTTAATTCACGTAACTAAGTTGTTCTGTCAGTTAATTTCATGCATCAAAACACCTTTCCTAACCAAAGACAAAATACCAGATAGAGGAAGGAATAAAACTCGGTGAATATAACTAACAAAAAATAAACCATTCAGAGCTCTAGACACAGAAGTTACTGAACAGCAAACACCTGTATCACGGATGCTCAAATCCTGTTCTGTTCCTTTCAGCAGATCAATCTTTCATCCATGTGATGCCATCCCATTTAATCTCTGCAGGACCTGGAAACAGAAGCACAGGGCTACGTTCTGTTCCTCAATTCCAGAGTGGTTTCCCTGAAAATGGAACAGTTCATAAAGCTGGAAAGCTCCAGCACTCTCACTGAATGCTGGCTGAAGAACCATATGATTGCTTAATGTCTTGCCATATCATCTGCCAGACCTAACACAGCTAGTCACAGCTGGCTAAGCCCCGAGAAATACAGAGATAGGCTTCAGCTTTTAGGCACACTTGGTACCACGGGGGAATTTCTAGCTACATTTCAAAATACTATTTTCAGGACTGCCTGTCCCTTCAGACGGAATTTTTAGGTATCTTCCTTTCTTCTGCTTCCATTTTTCCTCAGGTCAAACCCAAACCTACCCACAAGAGACAGAAAACACCTTCTAAGCTCTCCATGTACCTACAGGCCAAATCTTACCAACAGGGTTTTTAACACAAACACTCCAAGATTCAGCTCTGTAGGTACAAACTGCCAAGCACATACTGCCCAAGGGCTGAAGGGGCAGAGGGAGCGAGTTATACTCAACCTAATGGTAACTTTTTTGGCATTGCACAGTTGGATGTCGCAGAGCACTTCCCTTGGTATGAAACTTGTGATGGAGGCAAGAACTTGGGGTTCTGCTTGGACAGATGCTCTGTAATAAAGAAACCTTGAATATCAAGGATGAGGTTCTCAGAGTCACACAAAACCCACATGACTCAGAACGAGGCAAAAGTGAATTTAATTTAAAGGAGGTGTCAAGCCTGGACCGAAAAGCTGGACCACTTCATCCAGTCAGAGTGTGCAGTCACGTAGATTTTATTTACACCTGTCTGGTATCTCAGTCTCAGCTTCAGTCACTACACACAGAAATCATGAGATACTGCACTTGGGTTATTTTCTGTAGTATATATGTATATAGTCTCATCCATGCAGATTCCAAGTAAATATGATGACTCCAAGTGGTTTCCTACTTAGCATATGTTATGTTATGTCATGGCAAAAACCTGAATGCTTTAGTGCCATATGGTCCCAAAGGTACAATAGAAAGAACTAATACTAGGCAAGGTTCTAGATACACAAACTGAAATTTCCTTCCTGGTCTTCCTCATTTTCATTTTTGCTAGTTCATTTTCTTTTAAGACCTATTCCACTGGCACTGCTAAACATTTTGAATTCATAATTACAAAACAAAACAAAAAAAAAAAAAATGAAGAGCACCTTAATGGTCTAACCTTTAACAGTTCAGTCTGCTCCATCCAAAGACTTAGAGATTTTGCCTCTCTAGCAACGTTCATTTTAATGCTTGTTTCTAGTGACCTGTTAGCTACTTGTCAAATGTAGTTGAACTCTGTTAAGCCAGTCTAAGTCTGACTTCTAACCAGATATCTTGACCCAAAAGGGAGTTGTCTTTACTCAAGAGGAGTTGAATGGAGCATTTCTTCCAAGAGCATCGCTACAACTCTACACTTGCATTTCTACATGCATTTTCAGTTTAGTTGGGAGCCTGTTGACAAATCTATGGTTTCCTCAGATTTCTGTTGAATGGCTTTCAAAAGTAATTAAGAAAAGGCCAACAAAGGGTGGTTCAGCCTATTTGCCTATGGGGGCTAGAAAGCAGCATAAATTGGCCATCTGTTTTACATTAGCAGGTGTTTAGATTTGCAAACATAAACACTGTTGTGTCATGCAAACCTACTTCACCTTCCTCTTTCCATGGAATATGTGGGCAGAAAGGGGAAAGGTAACGCATCAGCCAACGGAAAGAAAATGTTGCTAACATTAGGTATGCTGCCAATACTGCTAATCAGGATAAAAAAGAAACAAATAAGGAAGCACTCCCTGATACGTAATTGCTTCCCTGGGATTCTCCTAAGAACAGCACAGCAAAATGATAGATTTTTTATTAATTAAGAACTGTGTCCTTGCAGCAGGACCTAGCACAGAATTATCAGTATCTCTGGGGTCAGTAAGAAAAAAAAAATGTACTACATATTAAAGAAAACACATGGAAAACAATGCCGCAGCACTTATAACATTATGGCAAACTAGCCGGCACTATTCTACCCAGATACCTCCTGTCTAAACGCCTTATCCAGGTGCCTCTGCCACAGCCGCGCAGGGAAAGATTGCCCTAGGGTTACATATTCTCCCACGCACAGTGAAAATCTCACCAATGTAGTAAAACTGTTGCCTCCCTTCGTTGATATTGTTCTCGTGGGCAGATGCGCTGCTCTGGCTGCAGCTGAGCCAAGCTGAGGCCAGCTGCTTTCACATCCCAACCTGGGGCACGGGGCTCCTGCCCTCAGCCTCACTTCCTTTCTCCGCCAGACGTTACTGCCCCTCTCCAACTTGCCAACAAAACTGCATGTGTTTTCACACCTACCGGCTCTGTCAAAATGGCTCAAATTAACTGCTTTTACTGGCTGGGATTTTGAAGGTCCTTTACGACCGTTCTGACTGGAGCAGGCTGCCTGCGTGCGCTTCGGCAGGAGGGCAGAGCGCAGCTGTGCGCAGCGACTGCTCAAAGCAGCCCAGAGGCAACGGGAACAGCCCGAGCGGAGCTTAACAGCCGAGCTTAAAGGGAGAGCGGAGAGGGGCACTGCACCCCTCGAGCAGGCAGCGGCTGGAAGCTCCAGCTCCTTGTGAAGCAGGAGGAAGGTGGTGCATCTGAGTGCAAGATGCTCCATGAGCATCTGTTCTTCTCCACAGAGGAAAGAAAAGAAAAAAACATTTTTATGGGTCTCAGTGTTCTTCCTGCTAGAATAAACCAGGAGAATAAATTCAAGTTTAATCAGTACAGCCTATATTTAGTGCACAATGCAGATTTTAATGTTTGAACCATTTCTAAAATATGTAATGGAGAGCTTAGCACAACTTTAATGCAGATGAACAAAAAGTAATTAACATTAACCACTAACCACTTGAGTAAATTGGTTTAATAGATATATGTATCATGCCTAGCCAGTGAACAGCTGATATGATTTCTAAAATAAGAGAAAGTTAGGAAGCCACTTTACTATTAAAGTGACTTTTTTAAAGTCCAAAAAATAATTCAAAGCCATTATGTAGGGAAGTACTGAAAGAGAAGAGAAAGGGAAGTGCTGTGTTGGTACTGATGTTCAAAAGGCAAGGAAAGAGTAAGACAAGACAATTGCCCATAAGTATCCCATAAACTCAGCTCTTAACCTCAGTTCTGTAGCAGAACAAATACCAAGGACAATGATCTTTGGTTAAAAGACAATAAACCCGACATATACTTAAAGGCTAGATAAACTCAAAATGTCTTTTCCTATTTCTCCTATCCCAGCAGTTACACTATTTTGTGAAAAGAAAGCAAAAGAGAAAGGCTGGAAGCTGTAGTGACAGCTGAAAACAAACTTGTAAATAATATGGAGAAATTCTTTGTAGAAAAATGTAAATTTTACAGTGACCCCACATATCAGGTGTTTGTGCCGAGCACAGATTTAAAAAAAAAAAAAAAAGGCTACTGCAGGTGCCAGCTCTCCACCTGGTATCTCAAAGTATTGAATCATGAACTAAGAAAGCAGCAGGTCAGCTTGCGAAGCTGAGGAACAGCAGCGTTTATATAATATCTCATTATCAGAAACACCTCTGACAAATTAGAGTTTATTTTGAGCTGACTCTGGGGAGAAGAGGCATGACCAACACCTCCAAGACTGCACTCCCAAGGAGCAGAGCAATTGAAAAATATAATCATGGAGCTTGTGCGTAGCAGAAGCTATGAGGCTTGGCACCCTATGGAGCACCCACATGGGTTTTCCGATGTCTAATAAGCTAAACACTTGCTACAGCTCTTCCCTCAGTGGGGACATCAACAGCATCTCTCTCATCTCCTTGGCCGCCAGCAGCCGTGAGCTTTGTCCAAATTTTAGAGCTTCGCAGTCTCCACTCTTCCATTTAAATCAGTTGAAATTGATCCCCAGGGGAAAAAAGTTAAAAAGGAGGGGAACTATGAGACAGACAGGATGATTATTCAAGCTTCATCTCAGTGGGAAATGGGTCAAAAGATATGGTAGTGAGGAAAGAGGGGAAGAAATGACAGAAATTTCAAATGGAAAAAGATTCCTAAAAGCAGAATTATTGTTGAGTCAAGTTGCAAAAGACATTGTTTCATGTGTGGAAAGCCAGATTTTGCAGCTTTTCACAAACAGATTGTTCCTAACTTTCTAGGGTTTTTTTTACTAAGCCATATTCGTAGGTAGTACTGAAAATCGGAATGATCTCCGTGTCCTTGTGAAAATCTAAATGCCAGAATTTTCATGCAGTTCAACGTAGACGTTTATCCATCCCAACAGTTGTACCAGAGAAGATGGGCTGGCTTTATTTTCAAACTTCTCCCCTTCCAGTGCAGGTAAACAAAACAATCCCATGGGTCCGAATGACTAAACCAGATGGCAAACGGGAATAAATCAAGTCATCAGCAACCAGGCTGATTATTACACTCCTCATGTCAGAGACTCTTTTGTGCTGCCTTGTTCCCCAGAAGGCCACAGTTTCATTATGCATCTTCTGAAGCTAAGTCACGGCCAGAGATAATTCAAATGAGTTGAGTCACCACGATACAGTGATAATTGCTGGCATTTGAGAAATCTGAAATAATATACTGATAACTCATTTCGCTGTAAGCTAACTCTATTGCTCACTTCTAAATCCCCAGTTGTTTTCAGCACTCACAAGACTGCTTAAATAAAGAGAATAAGGAATGTCTTAGGGAGACTCTATAGGGAGTGAGACTCCAGCCACAAAGACATAGACATTTCCCTCATTGTACCCCAAAACCAGTCCAGAGGGTGCCATATCCAGAGCACTAAATTAGGTCCTGGAGCATCTTCAACAGAAGGACAAACCAGTAATGCCCAGCAGAAAGCCCTGTAGGACCCTGTTAAGGGAATGCACAATCTCCCGTGAGAGTGATCTGTGAGCTGATGGATATAAGAAAAGCAAGAATTCCTCACTGATTTTCTCCTCATAGAAAAGAATAATAATCAAAATAAACAGGTGGGTTATGAATGGTTTGCTAACGATACTCACCATACTAACTCAAAATGCAATCTGGAAAGATAAATAAATGGATACAAGGAAATAATTTTCCACTCCCCGGCAGACTGACAACATGACCTGCTTTCTAGCTCTCTGTTTCACAATTTGGATCAGTATTTTTAATTTTGCCATGATTTTCTGAATCTTGTGTATATTTTTATAGCATACTGACTGGTGCACATTAAGCAGCTTTGATGGAATTTGTAAGTGTTGTAGCATGTCTAAACTGAAATAAAGTGGACTCGTCCACTGGGTAAATACCCTGGTCCCACACAATGCAATTCCAAACCAATGTATAGAACTTAACAAGCCTTCTTACCGTTCAGTCAAGTCATTGCTTTTAGAAGGTCTTTGGTTATTCCTGAGGAAGCTTCACTTTATTTTACTTTCATAAAAGCACGTTTTTATCAACCGCAGAACAACATTTCATGGACATCACAGGACAGGCATTCAACCTATCCCAGTGAATAGGTTCACTTTCACAGGGAATGCTACCAACTGGAGCAAGCAGACAAACAACACAGCACATTCATCCTTGAGACATCTTCGGGAAGCAAGGATAAATGATGCAAACCATGATCTTTACTTTAGCTGTTTTCAGGGTCTCTGATCTGTTTAAATGTTTCAGCTGAACTACTTTGACTAGCTACAAAAAGTGACTACGTTATACTGTGTAGGTCAATATGCCCTGAATATTTTCACATTCATAATTCCTGGATTAAACCTACCAGCAAAGGAGGCTGAAAGAATGACTAATGTCTCACTGTTTTTCAAAATCCAAACCCCTAAGAATTGAGTGTATCTCCACTAATAAGGCAAATAGCAGGCTATAGATCACTCTGAGTATCATTTCAGGAGTATTTTGAACACTGTTTTACTTCTTGCCTGCTTTTCTAAGTCCACAAGAAACTTTTTAACAAATGCAGAGGTGTATCCATCATAGCCGAATTAGGAAACGACTGTCTTTGCTACTACCATCATTTCGTTGCCACCAGAAAGAAAAAGATTCTATCCTGCGAGGGACCGAAATACAAGGACACCCCCTGCAATCAGGACAAGATGAAACTCTATAATGGTTTTCAACTACTTTCTCCAGGAACATCTTTTGCATCAATATACTGCATGTTAGTTAATGTATTATACTCTCCATGCAACTTTAATGCAGGACTTCATGCATGTAGCTAACTTTGCAGAAATTCACGTCAGAGGCTCTGCGCAGCACTGCTAGGCAAACACAGCACACCTTGCTGCCCACTAGTTTTCTCCGTCCCCCTGACTGACAACAGAAACGCAATTTGGGAGCGGAGAGACCGCGGCCGGGGCGCCCCTGCGCGCCCCTCCGCGCAAAGCAAAACTCTCGCTCGCGTTCCTGCCGCCACCAGCGCCTCTCTGGGCGGTTTCCCCGCGCACTTGTTAAAACTTTCGCGCGGCGACCGCATCGATCGCGGGGCGCCGGGGCGCTCCGCGGGGCCCCCTCGC
>VZSV01000023.1:1872998-1895753 GCA_013398735.1 Nothocercus julius | reverse complement strand
GCACGCGCGGCCCCCGCCCGCGTCCTGCCCCCTCTCCGCCTCCCTTCCGCAGGTTGCACCCTCTGTCTGCCTGTTTTATTTATTTATTTCTTATTTTATTATTTTATGATTTTGTTTACTATTTATTTTTATTATTTATTTTTCTTTCTTATTTATTCATATCATTTAACTTTGGCTGCAGCTGCCGTCTCCCCGTCCTTGCCCCTCTGCTCCTTGCCCAGCCACCCCAGAAAAAAACTACCGCAGGGCACCCCCGTGCCTGATCGCAGGAGCTCCCAGCAAATCCCGGCAGGCGACGCGGTGCCCGAGGTCGGCGACGCGATGACGGGGCCGCGGGCCACCCCAGCGCGCTGTGAGCCCTGTTACCTGCACCAGCCTCACGGGAGAGCTCACCGCCTCCGGCACGGCTTTTACACAGCAACTCGGAAACTCAGCCGGGGCCTGAAACCAGACGGTCCTGTGGGGTTTTTTTATTTGTTTGTTCGTTTGTTTTTCTCCTCAAATGATGCCCTGTGAGCAATGGAGGATGTCCTGGGTCTAATTGTTGCGTTTCAGTGAAAACACAAAAGTTAAGGTCTGGCCTCTCAGAGTGTATGGAGGCCCAGTCCCATTCTGGGATTGCACAACCAGATGGATTGTATCATACTCTTTTAAAACTTTCTATGACATACAGAAACATTAGGCACTGACTTTTAACTGTTTTGGTTTGTTTGCTGGTTTGTTTTTTACACTGCATCAACAGGACTCTAGACTATTTGCCTTGAAATACCCTCAGACTGATCTGAAAATCTCACCACAAATGATACTGGTTTATCTGAGACATGCTACCACTTACCCAATCCAGCTATATCCAATGACAGGGAACATTCACAGCGGCTTTCTGTTTGAACATGATATTCAGAGAAGTGAACAGATTCATCTAAACCTGAGACTCGCATGTGGACTTTTCAGTGTTTCCGAAATAGGTCTTTATTTACCATCATAAATTTTTCTGGAATCATGTGGAATTCTTCAGATCTTCTGTCAGGACTATTTGAGCCATAGTATTACAGTATTTGCCGTGGAAACTTAAAATACCTAATAACTTAGAGGATAGTTTAGGTTGGTTGATTATTTTACATTTTTATTATATTTTTCCAGATGATCTCTTAAAGTAGAAGAGGTCTTGTTTGGAGTCACTCCAAACAAAATATTGCTCTAAAATATTCTTTCTAAAATATTTCTTCTTGGAATATGATTTATTGTATCTCCTTGTTTAATACTTACTCTTCATCATGTATTTTATAATTTGGTATAATTTGGGCACGCGGTTTGATTTCACAAAAAAAGAAAAAAAAGAAGCTCTCTGTTTTCAGTCTAATGATAGCCACAAGTGGCAAATGCCTTCCCGTATCAGGATTATCCAAAAAGTTTATTCAGAAGAGTGAACCTGCATCACTCTTACATGGAGGTAACATTTATGTGTAGATTTAGGTCCTTCGGCTCCTGGAACTGGGACTTGGCAGGCTCTTTGCTTACAGAGTGTGGTTTCTGTGAGGACACACAAGGAAAGAGAAGAAAATGCTCAGGCACTGTATATATCCCCACTACAGATCTGGTGCCAAAACGTATTCCTGAACTCAGCGTTCTAATAATGCCAGAAGGCCTGGACATCTTTGTAGCCCATCAGGGTGAGGAAAAGCCAAGCTGCATTAAACCTACAAGCAACCTTCAGACATCTGTAGTGGCCATATGTTTCCCAAGGCAGTGCAGGACACGTCTCAGCTCCTGCCTCCTGCAGCCAGTGCCTGCTACGCGCAGGCCGGATTTAAGGTGCATTTTTTGGCGTAAGGCACTTTGGCCATCTCTTCTGGATCAGACCCCACTCATATGCCCGGGAGAATCATCGATGCCCTGAGGTGAGATGGTTGCTCTAGAACAAGGACTTCTTCTTAATGGATGTGCGTGTTCTCACCACTGTCCTAAGAGAAAAACCTTTTCCGTAGAGGAGCGCATCCGTGATCCTCAGTAGTGGGAGGCTATTTTCCAAACAGCTGGGATCAACTTGTGTTTTGCAGTAGGCATGTCTCAACCAAAGCATGGAGCATTCTGCTAAGAGCTGCCAACAGCGATTCTCTTCCCTTTCTTTATTATACACGTTTTTTTTTTTTTCTTTGATTTATTTTCAGTTTACTTCCCTCCTTGTTGCAAAATCAATGTCACTTGAAAAACAGGTTTTATTGCTCGCTGGGCAACTTCTGATGCTGTAACTTTAAGCAATTTCTGTAATTTTAGACATCTGGAGGATCAGGAAAAAAATCGTAATGCACTTTAGTAATATTCTTATGTCAAGCCTCTTTAAATTTATATTATAGCATACATATTGTTGGATTTTTCTGGCGGAAAACAATGAAAGTTTAAATCCCAAGGAAGTTTCTAATGCCATTGATTGTTATCATAAGAAACAACCCAGTGAGGAAAGCACTTCAGATGACTATTTTTAAATTCCACTTGATAAACTTAAGTAAAAGGTTGTGTTTCCCCGCGGCTTGTTGAAGCAGGGGAGTGGATTCCGTGGCCCTGATCCTTGCCAGTCCTGTGACCCTCACTTGTTCCATGTAAAATTTCTCCGATCAGCTAGCTGGGAAGGCATCCGCACGGTGTGCAGGCAAGTCGGGATTATTTTGCTGCCTGCCTGTGGTGTTTCCCTGGTGGGACAGGCACGGGCTGGTGGCATCCAAAGGAGAGGACAGGGAGCCCCCTCGGAGCAACGGGACAGGGGGGCAAAACCACCCACGCGCTCATGAGCCATGAGATCCAACTGTAGGCCACGATATATCAAAACCTTCAGTCTTTTAAACTGAATTCAGAGTCTTTCCTCAGTAAAGGCTTCTGAACCCTTTCTCTGCATCTCAAGACGTGGATTTTAAAAGCTGACATTTTGCCCTTGCTAAAAATACCATCTTTAAGGGTCAGAATAAATGAATATATCTTAACAAAAAAGAAGATTCTAGGAGGACTACAAAAGAAGCTGACACAGTTAAAGAACAGACTAAAAGAAATTACTTGAAGCTTAAAAAGGCATTTTTCAAAAAGGTAGAAGTTGTGCAATATAAACACAGACAAAGTGAATTTAAAGCTATAAAGAAAGGTTTTAAGGAATAGCTTGCTATAGGCAAGTATAAAAATTACTACTGAAATCTTTTACTATACATTAAGATCTAGGATGCTTTGCAGAGCTGGTAGATGATCAAGGTGTTAAAGGATCACAAAACAGGTCACAAAAGAGAAGCTCACTCAAGTCTTTGATGCACTGTTCTTTCTTCATAAAGGTTTGAAGCACCA
The DNA here is from genome assembly GCA_013398735.1 of Nothocercus julius. Lineage (NCBI taxonomy): Eukaryota > Metazoa > Chordata > Aves > Tinamiformes > Tinamidae > Nothocercus > Nothocercus julius. Next base: position 1,892,429 of record VZSV01000023.1, on the reverse strand, counting down.
TCTCACGTTGAATGGCTGGAAGAAAAAAATAGCGTGAACAAATAAAATGAATAATAAAATCAACAGGCACAAATCATAATTCATCTCATAAATCATTAACATCCAGAAGTTCCTAAGGAAGTGCGATATTAAATAACTGATCTACTAAGTTTATACTGTAGTGTAATCTTTTCATATAAATAAGTTTTGAATGCAGAGAAATGGAAGGTAGCGAACTCTGAAAAGGGCTCCACAAGGAACTTGTATCTGAGGAAATCTATGTAAAAATATCCTAAAGAATATTATTAGTTGGCATATGAATAAATCTGAACTAATATAGAAGCATCAATCTAGTGGATCTAGTATGGAAGGAAACCGTGTCTGAGTCTGCTGGAGCTCCCTGAAAGATTCATCAAGCTCCTTCATATATAAATGATCCAGTCAACCTGATGTCTTTTTAAATATCCTTAATGCTTCTGGCAAGGTCTTTTAGGAAAGACTGACAAAGAAACCTAACTAACTCCTAATGAGAAAGGTTAATAACTACTTAAAAGGCCCATGAAAGGATTTTAAATTAAATGGCCCAGATGCAATTTTTGTCTCACAGCATAGAAAAGGAGGTACTGAATGAAATTTTCTGACAGTAGGTATGGAACAAAAAAAAACCAAAAAGGGCCACTTTTCCACACAGCACATTATTGAACAGTATGTTCCCCACAGTCAAAGAAGTATGTAGAGACCAAAGCCATAGACAGGTGCAAAATGCAAATTTATGAAGAAGAATCCATCAGGTGCAATGAAACACAAAAGTACTAATTTCCAGTCATGCATAATTTGAGGCTTCTAACAAATGACAAAAAGCAATAACATTTGTAATATGCTCCAGAAACAGAAAAGCTAGTTCAAGTTTATCACCCGTATTCCAGCTCCTTCTATGGCCTGAAATCTACCTTCTTACTTGAGGAAAGCTTTGAAGACCTTCAGAAAGCTAGGAGAGAATGTTGCTGGGAAAAGAGCTTTTCAGTGTGAATATTGGCATTTTTTTTTCATTTAGCAGTCATTTTCATTAAATTACTGACAGCATAAGCATTTTCCAGCTGGTATAGAACTATTATTCTAAGTGGTAAGATCTTTTTCTTGTTGCTGTCATACCCCCAAGTTGATCAAAACCAGGAAAGTGCCTCCAGCCATATCAGCCTGCAGCAATTCAACTAGAGCAGGAGGGGAGTGCTGCTTCCACTGAAGTTTCAAGCCGGTGTGAAGCAAAAAAAAAACAAGCTTTGGAGATCCTGGGTTTGCATCCAAATACATGCCAACTTCCAGATGCAGGAGTTCTGCCTTCTGTGATCTAAAATCCCGCATCGCATCTCTCTGTGACCTGAAGCACTACTGGTAGTGATCTATGTGCTTTGAGTTAAGCGTTCTTAGGAGAGGAGATCACATTGCCCACCTTCAGAAATGCCTGCCCGGAGGATGTGCAGCTAAAATGAGTGTTTGTATCAGAATGACAGAGCTGGAGTTTGAACGGAGGCGTTGCTTTTTCCAGTCTGGAGCCGGCCCTGACAGGTCGCATGTGAGATGTGCCCTGCAGCCCTCCCGCCCTTGCTTCCCACCCTTCCTCATCTCCTTGCTGCCACACGCAGTCATGAAAGGATCAGAGCATTTCAATAGCCTGGTTACAAAACTGTACTGAAACACAGATATTGATGAAAATTGTAGAGCCTGTTGGGGCTTTATGAATCATACCAGGCCTAGAATGCCTCTACATTAATTCCAAGTGTGCTGTATTTCTATTTTCAAACCAATTTGCTTTTGATATTTGTATTGCAAGTTGCCTTCATTTAGATTATTTGCTTTCTTCTTGCAATTTTCCTCTACATCTATTAATGTTCTTGCCAAGTCTCTCTCCATATAGTTAATTTCCACAGTGTTCTCGATCCTGTTCTGTGTTCGATCTTCCACACTTGCAAAGGAACGTAAATGATGACAATCAGAATGCAAAATAAAGGAAGGGGCATCGCTTCAGCAAGCAGTTGCAGACAAAGACTTACTAGAAACAGAACCAAAAGAATCAGGAAAGGTCCATTCACAGTGTTAAGCTGCATTTTTGAGTATCATATGTGCATATAGTTGACTTGTGCCTTATCATTTTGGTCATCCTCATTTCTTTCATAGCACAGCCAGGCACTTCCCTTCGAAGCCTCTTCCTGCTTTCAAAGTGAACATGAGCGATTCCTCCACATTCCCCATGGAGAACATAGATACCCACATAGCTTTAGCAAAAGCATAGAGGTGATGCCATCAGCAGTATTCCTCTCTAAAAATTGCTGAGAAGATGGAGGACAAATCAAGCTGGTTTATCTTGCCCTTCAGCAGTGTGATGAATAGGCACATGCAGATGATACATTGGAGAGTGGTTATAAAGCACCTGGCACTGGGAGTTTGCATTTATCCACTCAAGGCATAACTTTGGTGAATGAGGAACCCACAGGGATTCCCTGGCAAAATACGCACTGCCCTGCAAGCTGCAGCAGCTATCGCAAAGTCAGCACATTTTTGTTTGATCCTTGCTACCAAAAATTAGAGACACTTGCAACAAATACAGTTATTCGTAAATCCCTCGCATAGACTACTGCTTTTGTAGCTCATTAGAAGTCACAGTCAATTAACAAATGACTGTCAGCACCAGATGTGTGTGTCCTGAGGTACAGATTAATACATGTCAACCACAGCCAAAATGACAGTGTAAGTGGTGATTAATGCTTAGCTGCCTATTTCATAAATCAACACACTAAGTGAAGAAATACCACCCAAAGCAAAGCAAAAAAAGAAAAAACAAACAAACAAAAAAACCAAAAACCCTAGAACTAACTGGGGTGAAAATATGAAAGAAGGGAAAAAAGTTGAGGTTCAAAAGTACAGAGATGTGGAATTAATTTACTGTTATTCTCCCAGCTCTGCTCCTTTCCATGTTTTACCGTATCTCATATTTAAGGCAGTGATGAGATACCTCTATCTCAGACCAGTAAATACACAAACTTTTGTTCAGAGTGATAAACCACAGAAACGGAGCTCCAAATCCATTCCCAAGCGGACAAGGAAGACAGAGAAGACAGAAGTTATTCTCAGGAATAACTTGGTGGACTTCTAAAAAGAAGCAACATTGCATACTGGCTCATAAAAAAGAAAAACTACTTTGTGCCATTCATGAGCCTCTCCATTCCCAATACAGTATTACTGTAGCGTTGCACCTGAAATGCGGGCTGTGGAGACCATGATTTCATGGTATGAAGGCTTTGGCAGCAGCACTGACTTAGGGGTTTCTACAGCCCCTCTCCTCCTCTCCCTGCCCCACACTCATAGATGATCCCTATCAGCTCCACAGATCTCCTCAGTTTTCCAGCACTTGTGGAGTTAGGCTGTTAACTGGGGTAGCAAATGGGGGGAAGACTGGGCCACAGCAACTAGTTAATATTTCCACAGTGGTAACATGCAACCATGGTCTCCAGTCAAGCTCTGCTGTACTGCACCCATCTATATGGGCTTAACTTACATGGCAGGGAGAGTCCTCTAGAGCTGAGGTTGACTGTGCAGAACTGTACATTACAGGAAGAAGTATGTTCAGACATAGACCTTTACCAGGAAGAAATTTGCAGTTTCTGCATTAGGATTTAAAGTGGAAGCACTGGTTCCTTGCACTGTACAACTGCAAGTTCCTAGTGTGAATGAAGCAGTGCAGAAAAACTGCAAGGCCATTAGCTGTCCCCTGATGGATGAGTTTTGCAGCATGAGGCACGATATGATGCAGGCCTCAGAAAATTGCAAACCGCTTGTTTTAGAACAGTGAGAGAAAAAAAAAAGAAAATTGTGTTGTGGAATAGTTTCTTAATACACTTGTGTACATTATTTCTTTTTTTTTTCGGTGACCCTAGGCTCTCTGTTGATAGAAATTATTTATCAAGTCAACTCTACTGAGAGATACACACAATTCCTAATTTCTGGGGTCTCAGATTTCGCTCCAAAAGCTCCTGCAATGCTCCAGTTCCTTTCACATGGATCTTTTTTAATTTATTTTTCCTCATGCTATTGACAAGGTACAAGTAAGGTGGAGACATTTACTTGTATGGTTGTCTGCAAGGTGTTTGCGACTGAAGTCGTTTCACCTTGCAGGGCTGGTGTTGCTGGCTGTGGCAGCAGTGTTACACACTGCACGAATTCCTGCTCTGAATACTTTTCACTTGTCCTGAGCTAGTTGTTGATCATACGAAATGAAGATACTGCTTGGCCCAACTGGAAATGTGGCGCTGGGACATTGTGCTACCAGAAGCAGCCTTACCAGATGGCCAGAAGAAGTTGTGCTTACTAGGGATGTGTTAAAAGTGCAGAGAACTGAGAAACAACAGTTGCAATGCCAAGAACAGTCTCCATTTTTCTCATTTCAAAAGGGACACATTCACAACATCCCTCTTGTCCCCTTGAACGCTTCCCTTGTCCAAAGGCGTTTGACCTCTCCCTCAACCCTGCCCACCTGCTAAAAGGACGTGACTGTCACAAGCCCATGCCGCTCAAGCTGCAGAAATGTGAGTAACACTGGGGCATCCTCAGGATTCCTGCCTACGGAAAGCACAGATGAGAACCTAAGACTCAACAAACGCAGTCTAACAGTAACCAGGGCCACCCAGCACCCATGACATCAGATTAACTTCATCAGTGGTGGGGCCCCTTGTATAACATCAGGCACTGAGTCGGCTGCAACAGCAAGGCTGGAATAGTTACAACGCCCAATTCTCCTAAAATCCTGGCAGAACGGATCTGTGCATTTCCTGATCCAATAACTGCAGAGAGTGCCTTGCCATTTGTTTGTGTGGCAAGTACATAGGCTGCTGGGGTGTCTCTGTCCGGTCTTATTTCTAACACAACTTTTCATCTTTTTGATACTTCTATAACTGTGTTATAAAATTATATATATACTATATATATACACACATATATTTAGCAAAACAAGTAATACCTTCTCTTTTAACTGTAACTTATCAGGGCTAAATGAATGCTATGCTAAGGTGTCCTGCTTTATCCAGCATTGCACAGAATTATTTGCACCTCATAAGGTGATTTGAGAATTGTAATTATAACAAGCATCCAATCCCACCATTTTCTATTAACTCAGTGATATTTGTCATTTTTATTTAGAATATGAGTATTTTGGAATAAAAACATTCCAAATAATGCAACTAATAGGTAGTCAAAATTTGAAAAAATAGAACAGACTAGAATTTGGATTCCCGTTTGAAATGGAGAGACCATTAAATCAGGGATGATGTAAGAAGTAATAAACCTCCCCTGTCTTTCTGGGAGGCATTCATTTCATGGCTGGTGTAGAGAAGTCTCCAGGGAGAGGGCACAAGCAGCAAAAGGCAGTTCTGAAGAGGGGTGAAAGGACATTTTGTCTCAAAGAAAGGCACAGAAAAGATGTTGCGTGAAAGAACTTCTCAGAATTAATCAACTCTTTGGAGTGCATCAAGTTAGCTTTACCAACCAGACTGCTACTACGTATTCACCATTCAGTGAATCTCTGAATTAGTTTCTTTCGGGAGTTTCTCAAAAGTGTCTCGCCAACATTACTGCATCATTAATCTTTGTAATTCAGTTGTCAGGCAATGTGACTGATCACCTGTAGTCTTATTCTTGCTCCCTCATTAAGTGATCTCAGCTTTAAAAAGATTTTTTCCTCTCCAAAATAACCCTCATCTTGTTATAAAATTAATCTCTAATTTAAGCAGCATTGAAGATCAAAGTTCTTAACTTTATGTTTATTGTCTCGGTCTGATTTGTAATTATGTGAAAATACTGGGAAAGCTAGAGTTTTTTTGTGGTTTGGTTTTGGTTTGTTTTGCTTAGAAAATAGGAGAGAGAACATGATTAGGGTATAGACTATGAATCAGAGGATAAGGGTTGCCCCTCTTGAGTAACCTTGTGTGACACTCTTTGGGCTTCTGTAAAATGGGAATATTAATAATTGAGAAAATCATTAAGAGAATGATCATGGTGGATTTGGAGGTTGAAAAACATTATACCAGGTAATGAGAGGACAGGAGATTAATAGTGGACATAAATGGGATGTGTTCAGTTTAGAGATGGGCAGTTTGAGCAAGAACTAGCCAACAGAAAGACTGTAAGGGAAGAGCTGGGAAAAGAGGTGAGTTTTTAGGAAATAGAAATGAAATGTCTTTGCCTGAGAGTGATTAGAATGTGGAATCCCCAACCAAAACCATGGAAACAATTCCAAAAAAGATCATGTTCAAACAACAGCAGGATGTGGTCAGATGATACCAATTAGAAATCATATCCTTACACAGAACCCATGGGTGTATCTCCTTTAGTCACAGATTTCTACAGCGCCACAGCAGCATCACTGTGTACATTATTTCCCCTACTGTGAAAAGGATGGCTATATTCACACGAACGGCGGGTCACTGCGGGAATAAGGCCTGGGGTCTCTCCATAAGATTTAATATGCCACGATAACCTACCAACAGTACAGACCTTCTTTACTGTAGAGTGCAAAAACTGAAAGTCATCATCATATAGAAGATAGTCTGAGTTTTTTTTCACTTTTTTTTCACTTTCACTTTTTCACTAAAATATACATTTCCTCTAATTAGAGAATAGAAAACATTTTTTTACCTCTGGAGGGGTAAGAGGTACCATCTCAAGTTTCACAGTATGTGGAGATGGATGGGGGGCACACACACAAATACCCTAACAGCTGCTACTGCAATGCTGGAATATGGTTTCAAATATAACACTAGAGAATACCTAATTGATTACAACCAGCTACATGATGAATCCTTTTCTGGTTTTCTGTGAATTCTGATTTAATGAGTCCCATGGAGTGTAAATACTGGAAAAGTTAAAGGCATAAATAAAGCATACAAAAGCAGAGATTCAACTATCATATTTTATACTGTTGCCTGTTCAGCTTTCATGAGCTAAACAGTATAACAATCTTAACCCATGCATTTACTTTGATTGAAGATTTTCATTTTTTTGTTGGAAATCTGAAAAGGATGCACAAATTATAAGTCTGGGGATATTATGTTTTTTAATGAAAACCTAAAGGCCCCCCCCAAAAAAAGACTGGTAGCAAGCAATAAAGTACTTTTTGCTTAAACTTTTAATAATAGGGAAAAAAATACTTTCCAAACTGTTTTCTGTACATATTAGAGTACAGACCAATATGCTAAGCAAAAGGATGAGAATGTTTTATTCATAAAAACAAACAAAAAAATAAAAACTTAAAAATGCTGATGTTAAGATGTATTTTCCACTGTTTTCCCTTCATTTTAAGGAATTTCTAAGGAGGTATAAATGTATTTGAACCTTGTAATTATTTTGCAATTAAACATTAACAGGGTAACAAGGCAATGCTACAACTCTCAATAAACAATAATATACAACAGTAAACAATAAATGCTACAACTCTCAATAAAAGATTTGGTATGAAACAGCCCCAGCAGAAACTAGGTGAAGTCAGCTTATGTTGGGCTGTTCAGATATTTTTTTTTGTAGGTGTTTCTTCTCCATATTCACTGCATGTTTTTATTTTGTCTAGGTTTCTGTTCCCTTCTAGATCAAACAGTGCAAATTAAGGAGGCTTTATGGCCCTAAGACTCCCGTCCACAAAATCCCTATGCGGTGGTCATTGATGTGCCAGTATAGGAGTACAAAGGATCTACAGTTTGCTCCCAGGGATAGTTCTTTTGATTCACCAGGACATGTGAGTTTCGAGGAATGACCTTTTTCCTTTTCTGTATTCACGTTTAAAAACTGTTTTTCTAGTAATGACAGATCAAGTCCTGACACAAAAATGACAGAATGAACTTTAAAATGGTTCTCAGCCTCCTTAGCTTGACTACCTGTGGCTCTTCCTTTAAAAAGATGTGTCATTTATAAGCACTATTTTCAGCAAGGTTCAGCATTTATCCTGCTTGGGTAGGAAAACACTTCCTTCTAAATGGGATGTTGAAAAGTTACTAGGGATCCAGAAAGATATCTACCCCTAACTAAGCAGATGCAACATTGTAAATTGTTTTTATAAAAAAATTATAAAAATGTGAATCATAGATTTAGCATATTTATTCTGGCCTGATGCTTATATTTTATACATAAACATATGCTATATATTGATATGCAATAAAAAAATGTATCAGTCTGTGCAGACTGCTAATTATTACACATTAGGATGTTACCAGTTCAACGTTCAAAGCAAAGAGTCATCCCACCTGCTGTCAACTTCTGTTCCCCGTCACCTGAGGCACGGCACGTACCCGGGAAGGAGCTCACCTGCCTCCTGAAGCACAACACAGTGAAAGCCTCCCTGAGGCTCTGAGTCCCGGCACTGAGGTGCTGCAGTTTAGATCCCATTCACCCCCACACTCCATGTTTAAAGAAATGAGAAAAAAATAGGCGCCATGGGGATTACGCCGTGGAAGGACTGCCACCCTCTTGCTGGCTGCGTAGGGGAGCTCAGGAAAGCAGGTGGTAATCTGAGGCACAGCATGGAAGGAAGGATTAAGGAAGCTTTACAATAGCCTTTGTTTTGGCACACTGCAAGAGACACATCACTTGTTTCTGGTCCCCTAATGTATGCAGGATGATGGACCCCGGACAGTGACTTTTAATTCAGGACAATAAAATTAATGAGAGGCTCTAAGAACAATAAAGAATGATCGGAGATTTATGATGGAAAAAAAAATAAAAAACAGGAATTACAGTCAGGTCTGCTTAAATTCATTAGAAGCTCTTGAATACAGCACTTACATATACAGAGCAAGTCTATAGAATATTATGGATCCAACTTGCATTGATGGGTGAGCTCCTTTCTGGGTATGAATAACAGCTGGAAGGGTGAAAAATGACAGTGGAGAGCGGGTGGGATGAACTTGCATATGTTAAACCAGCAACAGGCACCTCAGGTCTGAGGCATCTGAAGCTGCTTCTGCTTTAGGCTGATGCCTTCACATGACGCAGGCAACAGATTAGGAGAAGAGCACAAAAAGAGCAGCCCACAGCTGCTTCCTGGGGAAGGGTCCTGCCACCTCTTCTCTTCATTTACTTTCTATTAAGTTTCTCTTCCTGATTCTGTGTTCTCCCCCAGCTCTTCATGACGCTATAAAAGCTTGCAGCTGCAGATTCTGTTGTCTACACAACCACTGACAGGAAGGGAGGCCTTTCGCTCTTTGGGCCCCTACTAAGAGTGTGAGGACTATTCTTTTGCGGTCGGGACACAGGAAACATCTGACAAAAGTCCAGATGAATTCTCACACTGCAAAAAAAATCCCATACAGTTAAGGAAAATGGAAGACCAACCTTACACACATTTCAGTTCCCACTTGTCCTTTCTACACCAGTAAGTCTGATATAAATAAAATACACTTTGTTACAGCTCCCTAGCTGTAATGTTTATAATACCATAAAAATCCTTTCCACTGTAGTCACCAGAGACTCTTTTATAGGAGGTGAAAATCAAGAAATGAAATAGCTCCTTCCAGCAGCTGGAAGTGAGGGGTACTGATGTTGCGATTCTATTTTACAAGTATGTAAAGCCTTTCTACCAAAGGCTCCCATTCATCATTCACTGCAGTGAAGGCTTAAGATGTAGGTAAAGCAGACATCAGTCCGACTGAAGAATTTAGCTGACTTCACTGTTAGTGTGAGTCATCTACCACCGTGTCACAAAGGGCAGGCTTTGGAAAGAATCTTCTGTGAGAGTTCAGACTCTTCTATGGGTGGGAGATACGGGAACGGTGGAGAAAGAGCTGTGTGTGCATAGAGGGGCCAAGCTGGCCAGAACGCTGCCCAGGACATGCGAGGGAGAGGCTGAGGGAGCCGGGTTTGTTCGACCAGGGGAAAGGGAAGCTGAGGAGAAACCTAACCGCTGTCCCTGGGTGAGCAGTGCGTATGTACAGAGAAGACAGCGCCAGGCTCTTCCCAGGTCTGCACAGTGATAGCACAAGAGACAACGGCCACCAAGTTGCACCAAGGGAAATTTGGACAAGATAAAAGGGGAAAATTCTTCACGGTGGGCATGGCCAGACAAAGAAGCAGGTGCCCAGAGAAGGTTCCATCCTCTAGGGTTCCATCCTTGGAGATTTCAGAGCCTTTCTGGACCCAACCCTGAGCAAGCTAGGGTAACGCTGAAGTTGTTTCTGCTTTGAGCAGAGAGTTGGACCGGGTGACCCCACCATCCTTTCTGATCAAGTTTACTCTAGCTTCAAATTATTGCAAGGAAAACTGCCAGGGAAAGGAGAGGAGAATAGAAGGAAAAAGAAGAGCAGGAGTCTCAAGGCTATTCTGGAAGTAGCAAATAAGACTCTGATGAGGCCAGATAGGCTTCAGAAAACAGGAGATACGAGGTAGGTGGGAGTAAGGCAGGTGTGATGAAGAAAGAGGCAGCAACTTTCGAAGTGCTCTGACCCTTCCCAGCCATTCTCCCCACTCACCCCAGCACCGCTTGAACGTTTCTCAGTCACCATTCTCATCCCATGAAATTTCTACTAATGTCCCTCAGAACTGTCCCCTCAGCTTCCAATACTCGAAAAGTACCAATCCAGAAAGAAGAAAAATTACATTTTATTCTTTTTCTTGGATGATAAAAATTGAAATCGGCCTCTGTTGTTGAATAGCTTAGAGCCAGCTCTTCCTATCTGAATAGCAGGTGGGTAGGCAGGAATAACATCTTTGTCTCTAAACTGTGACTCATCGTGCAGGGCTGGCAGGAAACCTCACTGCCTTTTTTATAGGGCACTGAATGTCCATGGAACACAGGTTTGCTGCATGAAGATAGACAACTGCTATGTGTAACCTGCTTGACCTGTGCCAAATTACCTTGTCTACCAAGCTGGCTGGGGGCACTCCAGAAACACTTGGAGACTGCTGAAAAGCGTGAAGCATGGTGCCAGTCCCCCCAGGAAACAGCACGACTCCGGTCTAACTGCTTAAGCTTTAGCTATGCCCTGGGATCAAACCACGAGTTAATCTTGTTCAGCATGGAAGGGTTCATATGAAGACAGGCATGGAATGGTCTGGCTGCTAGGGACAAGCTGTCCCTACAAGGCATTAGCCTGAGAGCGCAATGAGGAGCTCGCAGTGGGCCCTCCTCACCCTGGTGTTCACTGCTGCAGTTGCTGGAGAGCACGAGGAGCTCGAAGCTGCCTCAAGCTAGAGCTTTAAAGTCCCAGGGAGGGAGGGAGGTCAGGTAGAATTTCCTTTAGATTCATATGTTTTCTGTATAGTTGCTACACATTGCCAAAGGCACATATTCAGTAAAAGTTGAGCAGCCATGAAAGTCAAGAGACAGGATAAGAAAAACACTTTTCAGTTTGGAACTGAAGGTATATCTGCATAAAATAAATGTGTTTACATAAAATACGAGGAAGAGATCAAGCAAATTTGCCAGTGTCATGCTGAGAAAACTTAGGAAACTTAAGAAAGCAAATCTCGACCAGATAATATTTACGTAATAGGCCACTAATGGCTTATAAAATCGATGTTTCTAATTCACTTATGTGAGATAGATGAAACAGCAAAACTTCAATTGCACTAGTCTGAAACAAGGAGAGCAATTGATGATGGTAGAGAAATAAGAATCACTGTAATTATCCCTCCTGCCTTAGGTTACAATAAACCAATCTGCAACTGGAATGAGGAAGAAATATGAGCTTCCGCTGGTAGCAATGAATAAAACTTATTGTCACATTTATGATAGTAGACTAGATAGACCTCACCTAAACTCCAGCATGGTTAGAATGCCCTTCCTTGTCTTCAGAGATCAGAGTTTTTAAATGCAGAAAATGAATATTACAGGGGACCTTTGAATTCACAGCACGCTGCATAAACATTTCTTGATATCACTAGCACCATAGGATATGTGACCAATGTTCGTCTTTACCGAAAGGGCTTCAAGGAGAGGAAGAATCATTTGTCATGGTTACAGAATCAAATAAATGTAAAGCAACAGTCTGGAGACAAAAATTAAAATGATTTTAAAAAGAGGAAAGTGTTTATGCCTGCAAATAAAAGCCTTCTTTTCAATAAAATGGGAGGCTGTATCTTCAAAGTGATGTAGATTGGCCAGAACATTATCCAGGAAAACTCTACTACCTGGGAGTCAAGAACTACAGCTTATTTGTATTGAAGTAAATATCTCAAATGCATTTAACCTTAAAACCTGCTGGTATTTACCTTTCGTGATAATGTCTTCTGGGTCATTGTTTGACTGTCGAGGGTGGTTGTAGGTCACAATTTATTACCTGAAAAAAGCATTGTTCTTGTGTGCCCTCGTGAGCTTGCTACTCAGATCCGTGGAAGGGGAATATGTCTTGGAGATCCTGCCTGTAACTGTCAGGTTGACTCTATTCCACCACAGATCAGTCAGGTTTTTAGTATCTGCAAACAAAAATGGGTTGTGCTTTCGCCCCTCAATAGTATGTAAATGCAATCAAATAAGTTGTGACCCTACCTGCATAAGGTCTCTGCTAAATAAAGGATAATTGATGAGCTTCCTGTATTATTCACAATAATAAACCTTCACATGCAGTGTAATGAATCAGATGTAAAAAAAAAAGCTGTTGTGCTTGATTTCATATGCATAAAGAGGAAATAAATGCTGAAAATATTCCAACCAAATCTTAGAAATACTAATGCCTCTGAACACTTCCAATCTGTTGCTTTTCCATCATTTTTATAAGGTGAGTGTTCCAAAACCATTACTCTAGTGCAGAATACCTTGAATGATGAAACTTAGGTTTAGTAGCAAAATACTGTTCTTCAAGCCAGCCTGTCAAGCAAGAGACATACAAAGGCAGTAGGAGGTTTATGTTGTCCTTTGGATTCCATAAGATATGTTGTCTGGCATCACAAATAATCAACTGTTAAAATTTAATTATGGCTCTTAGCTTTTTTTCTCAAAACTTTGTGAAAGTAGGGACCTAAAATTAGGCATGATTTCTGCGCAGCCTTGATGGTCTTATACCTGGAGGTCCAAAGAATCAGTAAATTTTACTGAAGTTGATGGAATTGGACTTATTTGTATATTGGTTTAGACATCTACATATTGAGTCAAAAGATTCTGAATACTTGCTTCCTTGAAAGCACTGACCAGTATCTCCCTGATTTATTTTACTTTTAGGTCATACTTGGACACAGGCAATTTGTTCCCCCCCCAAAAAAGCAGTGAACCATTATGTCTTGCCTAGAGATCATAATGAATAGACTTAATAGACTGAAAGATCAGTTTGAACATTTTGTAGAGACATAAATCTTTTCTCCTAATAAGTGTGTTTAAGGAATAGGACTGCTTGCTTCTATACCTGAATCTCCCACTAGCTCATACGGTCATGCAGGGAAAGACTTATACAGTTGAGGAGCCTTTACAAAAGCTGACTTGGACAGTTTTGCCCTTTCATACAGGAGCTGATAGAGATGCAGAGTTCAAGTCACAGTCTGAAGCTTCCTCATGTTCAGTCCTCTTGCTTTTCCCACATAAATGCAGCTCTTGGATTCAGGGATTGTTGCCAACTGCAGAGGAGGCCATTTATCAAAACTCATCAAACTGCAGAAACTAAGATCACTTCTCCAGAGTCTTCTAAAAACAGTATGACAAACGTATTTCTGCATTGGCCTCTATCCTGTTCTGCAACAATTGAAAGAAAAGGGCTATAAGGTTTCTTTTTTTTTTTTTCTAAGTTTGGTACCCTCCATAAAAGAAGCTATTGATGTGGAAATTGTACTATTTGTAAATAAAAAGAGCATGGTACCTGAGGAAGAGCCAGTTTACCATTAAAAGGAGGAAAATAAAGATGCTTGACCCTTGTTTATACTCTTTCCTGAAACATTTGCTATTTGCCTCTGTCAGGGATGTGATTTTGCACTATAAGACTTTGGCTCTGACATAGTGCATCCTTTCTGATATTCTTACCTAAGTGTAAAATTATATAATGAGAAATTAAGAGTATAAACGAGGGTCAAGCAGGCAGCAGTAGCTTTGCCATCCCAAGTACAGGAATTACCATTGTAAAGCTTTCCTGGACAGAGATCTCAGCTGGACAATTATGTTTAATAGCCCTTGATGGACCTTGCTAGTAGCTATTAATCCAAAAAAAGGCTCTTTTGCCATTTCATGACTGTTTGGTTTCTCTGAAAGCTCTTAGTGAGGATCTTGTGTAAGGCTTTTTAGAAAACCAGGTGCACTACATAAGCCAAATCACTCTTATTCATGTTCTCACATAGTTTTTTAGGCACTACTAGGTTTGTGAGCAATGTCTTTCCAGTAGCTAACCTGTGCTGGTGCTCCTGGAACATTTGGCAAGATTGGTATCTCATGTGTTGTCTTCTGGTACAACTGCCAGAAATGGTTAAATAAGATAGTGGTTCTACAATTTCATATTTTTACCCCTTTAGTATAGCTAGTGAAAAGTATCTGAACCCAGCAATGTTATTAATTTCTTATAAATTAGCCATAGAGCCTAAAAACTGAATCCTAACAGAAAAATTGTCGCTTGTTGTCCCTTTCTTCTTATTGTTATTTTTATGCAGTAAATACCATAATCCTACAGTTTTAGCTCCTCCTAATTGCACTCTAAGAAGGTCTTGAATTCATACTTGAATAGGAAATCTTATCAACTGGCTTCAGATGTTGCTGTCCTGGGGAAAAAAAAAAAAAAAAAAGATTAAGCAGACCACTTCTAGACCACTGTCTTCCTAATCTAAGCCTTAACTATGAGGTACAAAACTCTGGAACCACTCAGATTTAAATTGTCACATTTAAAAGTGGTCTACTAATCTGTAGCTAGAAACGTCTACCTTCCTTTGCCTATTTTAAATGAGACCGTACTTACATGTATTTGTAAAAAGAGATGGAATTAGCAACAATTTTACAACTCAAGTAACTATATGCAGTGCCTCCTATACACAAATCATCACCATAGTAGTTAACATTCTTTGGCATATTCAGCTCTACTAAATTCAGTGGAAACAGGTGAATCTGTGCCAGCTAAGGTAAACTTCACTCGGTAGCTGAGGGGGATTTATAAACATTTTATAAAAGAATTTGGTTCCAAGTTAGGTATTATGAATAGAAAGAAATTTGCAAAAAGAAATGAGTGTGTCTATAGTGTTAAAATAAAGGATAAAGTGCCAGAAATTCATGTGAACTGCTTGTACAATATGACTGTCCATTGCATACCATTTCAAGAAGCATTGTGTAGAGATACGTTTAGAGATATCTCAGTGTGTAGAGATATGTGTAAACATGCATTTGTGTACATGCATATGTCCATAAGCATGTAACATACAGACATGTATATATACATGCATATATATAATTCATATGTAGACACACACAAATTAAAAAAAGAAAAAAAAATCTATTTGTGTGTATCTATTAAGATAACTTATACAAATAGATGGTGGCAATGTGACTTTCAGTTCTGAACTAGTTTTTGCTAAATCTGCTCAGGGTAAAAGTGCAGGAATGACATGCCTGTCTGCAAAAGCCCCAAAAGAAAAAAAAAAAAACAATGAGGAGAAGCAAGTGAACATATAACACTCAACATACACCCTCCTTCCTCCTAAATTAGACAAAAAAAAAAAAAAAAAATCTGGAGACATCTGCTTTTCCTCCAGTTGACTATGAGGTATTTTAAGAGAACTGCCTATTCTGGAATTCAGTGCACGGCTGTGCAAGAGCAAAGGCACCTGCTCTTCAGCATTCTCAGAACAGTTTGCAGTTGCTTGCCCTCACCAATAAATCCTGCACTTTGGGGCTTTCAGAGTTACATGTATATAAGAAGTAAGAAGCTATTTTGGCTTCAGTATAAGCAGTCCTGCTTTCTTTATTAAGCCGGGGCGTAGTAACAAGGTTGGGGCAAGGTGTCTCTCCCTGGCTGAATGCCTCCCGGCAGGAAGAGCAGATCCTAGAACTGCTCCAGTGTTTCGAAACAGCTGCACAAGGACGGCACAGGGCAGAGCAGTCTGACATGTCACCAGAGCAGAGGCAGTTCATATTATTGCTAAAGTGTGAGCTATATTTCAAATAAAGCCTTCTGCTGACAATGCCTAAAGCAGCATCTCTTGTGATATATGAAAGCTGCATGTGGCAGCTTTTAAAGCATTTTCTTTCTCTGCTCTTGCTGTAATATTGAGGAGTGTTTATTTACATGCAAGAGAACAGAATACAAGAGGAATTCCAGCCTGTCAGTATGGATACTGAGAGATGTGGTCCCCTCCAAATGTGTGTTGAAAAATGCTTTTGTTGAATCCAGTGTGACCAAGTCTCAAGCCAGAGGCTTGAGAGTAGGGGACAACTAATGTAGTGCCAACCACATGTCCCTTTTAGCCTCTCAGGTCCTCTCAGATGTACATGCCATCTCCCTGGTAAAGTGAGGTAGGATGGTTTTTGAGAAGACAAATGGAAACTGCGTCATTTACAGTCCTCCATCTGACAAAAAAAGAGTGTGTGAGAATTCATTCCTTGATGAATTCCACAGGTTTTCTTTAGATTTATCCTTTAGATGAATGATACAAACACCAAGGTTTGCCTCATTAGACCACTAGGAAAGCAAGATGGGAAGAGATTGAAGGTTGTCAGCGTTGGGTTCTAGAAGCGTCCGTCACAATGGATGTTATGAGGGACAATCCCGGGAGCAGTCTGAAAAATGCCACATATTTAAAATCATTGGGCCATGCTGTGCCTTTCAAATCCAAGGCATTTTATGATATTACAAGTGTTAAGAAGAGGCAGCATCATGCAGCGATGTGGAACCGTGTTGTAACTTATGCCTGCAGAGTAGCTTTCCAAGAAAAGAGTAACACTAACAGGGAAGAAATCAGTTGTCCTTCCACTCTTAAAATGACTGTGATGAGGCTTAATAGGAACTTTGATAACAATCTTGACCAAATCTTCATTTAATCTTCAATTGCCGTGGATGGAGTGACAGCAATTTGCACAATCCAAAGATTTGCTTCTTCTGTTTCATGATAGTAATTTTGTAAAACTACTTCAGATTATTTCTTTCTATAGAAGTTTTGAATTCAAACATGTTTACAGAAAAAAAAAAAATAAGTATATTGCATTCCTAAATTTCTATTAAATGATTTATTTTTGGAGATGACAAAACATAATGTTATAAAGTATATAACAATGCCTCACCATTTAAACCTATTGCACCATTTGACTTCTATCCGCACAAATGGGTACTGTTACAACAAAAAGCTTGTAAGAGAAGGATCAAGAAAAATACTCATTCTGCAATCCTATCTATTTCTTTGAATCAGCTGAAAGTTAAACACCTATGCCAGTCCTTAAAACAAGCAAACAAACAAAAATATCCTCTGACTTCAAGTATCTCTGTTCTGAGTCTTTGTACAGTCCATCAGAAACGAGAATTTTATTCTTTTGTACTCCATTCCTCTTTGAAAACAGAGCCATAACCTTGGATATCATAATCTGCTAGCACAGAAATTATTTCATATTACGTGTTCTGGGTTAACAGAATAAAGGGGGGGGGGTAGGTAGATTTTTTCAGGGAGGAGGGAGAAAATTTCACTTAAATATGGCTTAAAATAAGTGAAATCCATAGTTCTACTGTATACACAGTTTTGCTCTAGGAAATATGTCTTTGTAGCCTGTTTTTCTAATAACACCGTTGAGACAGAAAAGCACGTCTTCAAATTGCCGATTCCGTTTGAGCGCTGCTGTCCAAGTGTTTGTTTTTTCTATTCTTTATGTTGCACTGCCCTCTAGGGCTCAGAGTATCCTCACACGTGTGTCAGCGCCCATGCCCACAGAATGAAAATCTCCCTTGCATTTCTGCTTTGAGGACTGAAGACTTTTCCTCCTCAGTATTTTATGCTGATGCTTAGTACGAAGATGCTAGAGACCTCCTTAGATCTATGTTCCTCTTTCTTTGTTTTGTTGCTTTTTCTCCTAGGCATTTTCTCTCCTTGCACTTTTTGCCTGGGGAGTCCTGGAGGTATTTTTACATTTTTCAGAGATTTAAGGCTGGGTGATAGCCTGCTGGTGGTGAAAGGCCGTGCAGTGCTGTGTTGGGGACATCGTGAAGCCCCAGCGCCAGGAGCACCAGATGCTCGCAGCTTATGCCCACTGAACTGGCCACAAAACCCATCAGGTTCAACACATTTTTTGACAAAATGTTAATCTTCTGCTCACACAGCACATATTCATGGTACATATGTTTATATTGCTTAACTCTCTGGATCCGTGTTGGGCTCATGGGGCATACTGCATGTATAGTCATAGTGTGCATAACTGATGTTTACGGGAAACACAACATTTAATCTACGCACACCAGACACAGAGCACCAGATGTATAATCTGTGCACTGTGTTCCCAGCCTCCTACTTACTAGTTCCTTCAAACAACAAATGCAGTGAGCAGTAACTCCATTGCGGAGGGCAGAATTCATGCCAAGAAGCATCAACTCCCTGCAGTGGAAGTAGGCAGACCTCCCGTGCAGAGATTTTCAGGGTTCTCACTCTGCTTTTAAGTTTGTTGAAGCATTAACAGGAAGGTATGGATTTGAAAAGCCTTGGCTGAAAAATAAGCCTGCTTAGTAAGCAGCTAGCTCTGTATAGCTCTCTTTTCCTCTCACTGGCCTGAAGACATGAAGTCAGAAGAGAAAATGGTAACGGGTTTTATCTGCAGAAGGTAAGGAAAGTGTTTGGCCGTGCACAGGGCACCTTTGGGCTGCAAGCCGATCTCAGATGATGGAAAGTAGTTGTGCAGGGCACGGAATAGCTAGGTGGTCTCCAGTCTGCAAAAGCCCTCATTTTGTAGAGAGAACAACTTCCTAATGAGAAGCTGAATAAAATTCTGAATAAGAACTGAATAAAATTTAAGCACTGCAAAGAAAACACAGAAATGACTCAATCCTACAAGTGCCAAAAGAGCACTGGTTTTCCAGTGGTAGTTGGACCAGTGGGAACTAGTTAAAAGTACAAAGAAAAGTCTTTTCCATCATGGTTGAAGTTAAACAGTGTCCTAGCTATTTCCATAGCCATACAGGAACAGTGAAAACAAATTCCAAACTCCTAAAGAACATTTTCAAGAATCTGACAGTTTCTACCCAAGCAAGATTTCACGTGATTATTTAAAGGTGTCAGTCCAGCTTTATAACTTGTAAAAGAATTTGAAGCCCTGAACAGAATTTCCTGTGGCTGATATTCTTTCTTACCATTTCTTAGAAAAGATGTGTGATGGACAACTTGGTTCAGTAAAGTCTACGTACTGCTTCAGTATCTTTTCATGGTTGATACTACAAATAATGGAGCAGAAATGGTGACAGAAACAGAGAACATTGACATGATTTAATTTTTGAAAGAACATAGCTCAGGTGACCTGGAAAAAAAAATACAGTTTGCCTTGGCTATCAG